>JAVLUZ010000018.1:0-109354 GCA_036768485.1 Mermis nigrescens
TACCAGAAATCCCAACCCCGTCTCAACAGCCCCACCAGTCCCAACAGCCCCACCAGTCCCAACAGCCCCACCTGTCCCAACAGCCCCACCATCCCGACAGCCCACCACAAATCCCAACAGCCCCACCCGTCCCAACAGCCCCACCGTCCTATCAGCCCACCAAAAATCCCAACAGCCCCACCCATCCCAACAGCCCAACCAGTCCTAACAGCCCTACCAGAAATCCCAACCCCGTCTCAACAGCCCCACCAGTCCCAACAGCCCCACCCGTCCCAACAGCCCTACCATCCCGACAGCCCACCACAAATCCCAACAGCCCCACCCGTCCCAACAGCCCCACCGTCCTATCAGCCCACCAAAAATCCCAACAGCCCCACCCATCCCAACAGCCCAACCAGTCCTAACAGCCCTACCAGAAATCCCAACCCCGTCTCAACAGCCCCACCAGTCCCAACAGCCCCACTGTCCCAACAGCTCCACTAAAATACCCAACAGCCCCACCTGTCCCAACAACCCCCACCAGTCCCAACAACCTCACCATCACAACAGCCCCACCAAAAATCCCAACAGCTCCACCCGTCCCAACAGCCCCACCAGTCGCAACAGCCCCACCGTGCCAACAGCCCCACCCGTCCCAACAACCCCCACCAGTCTCAACAGCCCCACCGTCCCAACAGCCCCACCGTCCCAACAGCCCCACCAAAAACCCAACAGCCCCACCAGTCCCAACAACCCCCACCAGTCCCAACAGCCTCACCGTCCCAACAGCCCCACCGAAAATCTCAACAGCCCCACCCATCCCAACAGCCCAACCAGTCCTAACAGCCCTACCAAAAATCCCAACAGCCCCACCCGTCTCAACAGCCCCACCAGTCCCAACAGCCCCACCCGTCCCAACAGCCCCACCATCCCGACAGCCCACCACAAATCCCAACAGCCCCACCCGTCCCAACAGCCCCACCGTCCTATCAGCCCACCAAAAATCCCAACAGCCCCACCAAAAAACCCAACAGCCCCACCAGTCCCAACAGCCTCACCGTCCCAACAGCCCCACCAAAAATCTCAACAGCCCCACCCATCCCAACAGCCCAACCAGTCCTAACAGCCCTACCAGAAATCCCAACCCCGTCTCAACAGCCCCACCAGTCCCAACAGCCCCACCAGTCCCAACAGCCCCACCCGTCCCAACAGCCCCACCATCCCGACAGCCCACCACAAATCCCAACAGCCCCACCCGTCCCAACAGCCCCACCGTCCTATCAGCCCACCAAAAATCCCAACAGCCCCACCCATCCCAACAGCCCAACCAGTCCTAACAGCCCTACCAGAAATCCCAACCCCATCTCAACAGCCCCACCAGTCCCAACAGCCCCACCTGTCCCAACAGCCCCACCATCCCGACAGCCCACCACAAATCCCAACAGCCCCACCCGTCCCAACAGCCCCACCGTCCTATCAGCCCACCAAAAATCCCAACAGCCCCACCCATCCCAACAGCCCAACCAGTCCTAACAGCCCTACCAGAAATCCCAACCCCGTCTCAACAGCCCCACCAGTCCCAACAGCCCCACTGTCCCAACAGCTCCACTAAAATACCCAACAGCCCCACCTGTCCCAACAACCCCCACCAGTCCCAACAACCTCACCATCACAACAGCCCCACCAAAATCCCAACAGCTCCACCCGTCCCAACAGCCCCACCAGTCGCAACAGCCCCACCGTGCCAACAGCCCCACCCGTCCCAACAACCCCCACCAGTCTCAACAGCCCCACCGTCCCAACAGCCCCACCGTCCCAACAGCCCCACCAAAAAACCCAACAGCCCCACCAGTCCCAACAACCCCCACCAGTCCCAACAGCCTCACCGTCCCAACAGCCCCACCAAAAATCTCAACAGCCCCACCCATCCCAACAGCCCAACCAGTCCTAACAGCCCTACCAAAAATCATAACAGCCCCACCCGTCTCAACAGCCCCACCAGTCCCAACAGCCCCACCCGTCCCAACAGCCCCACCATCCCAACAGCCCACCACAAATCCCAACAGCCCCACCCAGTCCCAACAGCCCCACCGTCCTATCAGCCCACCAAAAATCCCAACAGCCCCACCAAAAAACCCAACAGCCCCACCAGTCCCAACAGCCTCACCGTCCCCACAGCCCCACCAAAAATCTCAACAGCCCCACCCATCCCAACAGCCCAACCAGTCCTAACAGCCCTACCAGAAATCCTAACCCCGTCTCAACAGCCCCACCAGTCCCAACAGCCCCACCCGTCCCAACAGCCCCACCATCCCGACAGCCCACCACAAATCCCAACAGCCCCACCCGTCCCAACAGCCCCACCGTCCTATCAGCCCACCAAAAATCCCAACAGCCCCACCAAAAATCCCAACAGCTCCACCTGTCCCAACAGCCCCACCATTCGCAACAGCCCCACCGTGCCAACAGCCCCATCCGTCCCAACAACCCCCACCAGTCTCAACAGCCCCACCAGTCCCAACAGCCCCACCGCCCCAACAGCCCCACCAAAAAACCCAACAGCCCCCACCAGTCCCAACAACCCCCACCAGTCCCAACAGCCTCACCGTCCCAACAGCCCCACCAAAAATCCCAACAGCCCCACCCATCCCAACAGCCCAACCAGTCCTAACAGCCCTACCAAAAATCCCAACAGCCCCACCCGTCTCAACAGCCCCACCTGTCCCAACAGCCCCACCCGTCCCAAAAGCCCCACTGTCCCGACAGCCCACCACAAATCCCAACAGCCCCACCAGTCGCAACAGCCCCACCGTGCCAACAGCCCCACCCGTCCCAGCAACCCCCACCAGTCTCAACAGCCCCACCGTCCCCACCGTCCCAACAGCCTCACCAGTCCCAACAACCCCCACCAGTCCCAACAGCCTCACCGTCCCAACAGCCCCACCAAAAATCCCAACAGCCCCACCCATCCCAACAGCCCAACCAGTCCTAACAGCCCTACCAAAAATCCCAACAGCCCCACCCGTCCCAACAGCCCCACCATCCCGACAGCCCACCACAAATCCCAACAGCCCCACCCGTCCCAACAGCCCCACCGTCCTATCAGCCCACCAAAAATCCCAACAGCCCCACCAAAAATCCCAACAGCTCCACCTGTCCCAACAGCCCCACCATTCGCAACAGCCCCACTGTGCCAACAGCCCCATCCGTCCAACAACCCCCACCAGTCTCAACAGCCCCACCATCCCAACAGCCCCACCGCCCCAACAGCCCCACCAAAAAACCCAACAGCCCACCAGTCCCAACAACCCCCACCAGTCCCAACAGCCTCACCGTCCCAACAGCCCCACCAAAAATCCCAACAGCCCCACCCATCCCAACAGCCCAACCAGTCCTAACAGCCCTACCAAAAATCCCAACAGCCCCACCCGTCTCAACAGCCCCACCTGTCCCAACAGCCCCACCCGTCCCAAAAGCCCCACCGTCCCAACAGCCCACCACAAATCCCACCAGCCCCACCAGTCGCAACAGCCCCACCGTGCCAACAGCCCCACCCGTCCCAGCAACCCCCACCAGTCTCAACAGCCCCACCGTTCCCACCGTCCCAACAGCCTCACCAGTCCCAACAACCCCCACCAGTCCCAACAGCCTCACCATCCCAACAGCCCCACCAAAAACCCAACAGCCCCACCAGTCCCAACAACCCCCACCAGTCCCAACAGCCTCACCGTCCCAACAGCCCCACCGAAAATCTCAACAGCCCCACCCATCCCAACAGCCCAACCAGTCCTAACAGCCCTACCAAAAATCCCAACAGCCCCACCCGTCTCAACAGCCCCACCAGTCCCAACAGCCCCACCCGTCCCAACAGCCCCACCATCCCAACAGCCCACCACAAATCCCAACAGCCCCACCCGTCCCAACAGCCCCACCGTCCTATCAGCCCACCAAAAATCCCAACAGCCCCACCAAAAACCCAACAGCCCCACCAGTCCCAACAGCCTCACCGTCCCAACAGCCCCACCACAAATCTCAACAGCCCCACCCATCCCAACAGCCCAACCAGTCTTAACAGCCCTACCAGAAATCCCAACCCCGTCTCAACAGCCCCACCAGTCCCAACAGCCCCACCCGTCCCAACAGCCCCACCATCCCGACAGCCCACCACAAATCCCAACAGCCCCACCCATCCCAACAGCCCCACCGTCCCAACAACCCCCACCAGTCTCAACAGCCCCACCGTCCCAACAGCCCCACCGCCCCAACAGCCCCACCAAAAAACCCAACAGCCCCACCAGTCCCAACAACCCCCACCAGTCCCAACAGCCTCACCGTCCCAACAGCCCCACCAAAAATCCCAACAGCCCCACCCATCCCAACAGCCCAACCAGTCCTAACAGCCCTACCAAAAATCCCAACAGCCCCACCAGTCGCAACAGCCCCACCGTGCCAACAGCCCCACCCGTCCCAGCAACCCCCACCAGTCTCAACAGCCCCACCGTCCCCACCGTCCCAACAGCCCCACCAGTCCCAACAACCCCCACCAGTCCCAACAGCCTCACCGTCCCAACAGCGCCACCAAAAATCCCAACAGCCCCACCCATCCCAACAGCCCAACCAGTCCTAACAGCCCTACCAAAAATCCCAACAGCCCCACCCGTCTCAACAGCCCCACCAGTCCCAACAGCCCCACCCGTCCCAACAGCCCCACCGTCCCGACAGCCCACCACAAATCCTAACAGCCCCAACAGTCCCAATAGCCCCACCAATAATTCCAACAGCCCCACCGACCCAACAGCCCCACCAAAAATCCCAACAGCCCCACCCATCTCAACAGCCCCACCAGTCCCAACAGCCCCACCCGTCCCAACAGCCCCACCGTCCCGACAGCCCACCACAAATCCCAATAGCCCCACCAGTCCCAATAGCCCCACCAATAATTCCAACAGCCCCACCGACCCAACAGCCCCACCAAAAATCCCAACAGCCCCACCCGTCTCAACAGCCCCACCATCCCAAAAGCCCACCAAAAATCCCAACAGCCCCACCCGTCCCAACAGCCCCACTGTCCCAACAGCCCCACCGTCCTAACAGCCCCACCAAAAATCCCAACAGCCCAACCCGTCCCAACAACCCCCACCAGTCCCAACAGCCCCACCAATAATCCCAACAGCCCCACCATCTTAACAGCTCACAAAAATCCCAGCAGCCCCACCTGTCTTAACAGCCCCTCCAGTCCCAAAAGCCACACCTGTCCCAACAACCCCCACCAGTCCCAACAGCCCCACCATCTCAACAGCCCCACCAAAAATCCCAACAGCCCCACCAAAAATCCCAACAGCCCCACTAGTCCCAACAGCCCCACCGTCCCAACAGCCCCCACCAAAAATCCCAACAGCCCCACCCGTCCCAACAACCCCCACCAGTCCCAACAGTTCCACCATCCCAATAGCCCCACCAAAAATCCCAACAGCCCAACCCGTCTTAACCGCCCTACCAGTTCCAAAAGCACCACCCGTCCCAACAACCCCCATCAGTCCCAACAGCCCCACCATCCCAATAGCCCCACCAAAAATCCCAACAGCCACACCAAAAATCCCAACAGGCCCACTAGTCCCAACAGCCCCACCATCCCAACAGCCCCCACCAAAAATCCCAACAGCCCCACCCGTCCCAACAACCCCCACCAGTCCCAACAGTTCACCATCCCAATAGCCCCACCAAAAATCCCAACAGCCCAACCCGTCTTAACCGCCCTACCAGTTCCAAAAGCACCACCCGTCCCAACAACCCCCATCAGTCCCAACAGCCCCACCGTACCAATAGCCCCACCAAAAATCCCAACAGCCCCACCACAAATCCTTAACAGCCCCACCAGTCCCAACAGCCCCACCAATGATCCCAACAGCCCGACCAATCCCTACAGCCCCACCAATCCCAACAGCCCCACCAATCCCAACAGCCCCACCATCCCGACAGCCCAACCATAAGTGCCAACAGCCCCACCCGTCCTAACAGCCCCACCAATCCCAACAGCCCCACCAATCCCAACAGCCCCACCAATCCCAACAGCCCCACCAATCCCAACAGCCCCACCAATCCCAAAAGCCCCACCAATCCAAAGAGCCCCACCGTCCCAACAGCCCCACCATCCCAACAGCCCCACCATCCCAACAGCCCCACTGAAAATCGCAACAGCCCCATCTTTCCCAACAACCCCCATCAGTTCCAACAGCCCATCATCCCAACAGCTCTATCAATCATCCCAACAGTCCCACCCGTCCCAACAGCCTCACCAGTCCCAACAGCTCCACCGTCTCAACAGCCCCACCAGTAATCCCAACAGCCCCACTAATCCCAACAGCCCCACCAATCCCAACAGCCCCACCAATCCCAGCAGCCCCACCAATCTCAACAGCCCTACCATTCCCATCAGCCCACTGTCCCAACAGCCCCACCGTCCCAACAGCCCCACCATCCCAACAGCCCCACCGTGCCAACAGCCCCACTGTCCCAACAGCCCTACCAAAAATCCCAACAGCCCCACCAATCCCAACAGCCCCACCAATCCCAGCAGCCCACCAATCTCAACAGCCCTACCATTCCCATCAGCCCACTGTCCCAACAGCCCCACCATCCCAACAGCCCCACCATCCCAACAGCCCCACCGTGCCAACAGCCCCACCGTCCCAACAGCCCCACCGCCCCAACAGCCCCACCAAAAAACCCAACAGCCCCACCAGTCCCAACAACCCCCACCAGTCCCAACAGCCTCACCGTCCCAACAGCCCCACCAAAAATCCCAACAGCCCCACCCATCCCAACAGCCCAACCAGTCCTAACAGCCCTACCAAAAATCCCAACAGCCCCACCCGTCTCAACAGCCCCACCTGTCCCAACAGCCCCACCTGTCCCAACAGCCCCACCCGTCCCAACAGCCCCACCGTCCCGACAGCCCACCACAAATCCCAACAGCCCCACCAGTCGCAACAGCCCCACCGTGCCAACAGCCCCACCCGTCCCAGCAACCCCCACCAGTCTCAACAGCCCCACCGTCCCCACCGTCCCAACAGCCCCACCAGTCCCAACAACCCCCACCAGTCCCAACAGCCTCACCGTCCCAACAGCCCCACCAAAAATCCCAACAGCCCCACCCATCCCAACAGCCCAACCAGTCCTAACAGCCCTACCAAAAATCCCAACAGCCCCACCCGTCTCAACAGCCCCACCAGTCCCAACAGCCCCACCCGTCCCAACAGCCCCACCATCCCGACAGCCCACCACAAATCCTAACAGCCCCACCAGTCCCAATAGCCCCACCAATAATTCCAACAGCCCCACCGACCCAACAGCCCCACCAAAAATCCCAACAGCCCCACCCGTCTCAACAGCCCCACCAGTCCCAACAGCCCCACCCGTCCCAACAGCCCCACCGTCCCGACAGCCCACCACAAATCCCAACAGCCCCACCAGTCCCAATAGCCCCACCAATAATTCCAACAGCCCCACCGACCCAACAGCCCCACCAAAAATCCCAACAGCCCCACCCGTCTCAACAGCCCCACCGTCCCAAAAGTCCACCAAAAATCCCAACAGCCCCACCCGTCCCAACAGCCCCACTGTCCCAACAGCCCCACCGTCCTAACAGCCCCACCAAAAATCCCAACAGCCCAACCCGTCCCAACAACCCCCACCAGTCCCAACAGCCCCACCAATAATCCCAACAGCCCCACCGTCTTAACAGCTCACAAAAAATCCCAGCAGCCCCACCTGTCTTAACAGCCCCTCCAGTCCCAAAAGCCACACCCGTCCCAACAACCCCCACCAGTCCCAACAGCCCCACCATCTCAACAGCCCCACCAAAAATCCCAACAGCCCCACTAAAAATCCCAACAGCCCCACTAGTCCCAACAGCCCCACCGTCCCAACAGCCCCCACCAAAAATCCCAACAGCCCCACCCGTCCCAACAACCCCCACCAGTCCCAACAGTTCCACCATCCCAACAGCCCCACCAAAAATCCCAACAGCCCAACCCGTCTTAACCGCCCTACCAGTTCCAAAAGCACCACCCGTCCCAACAACCCCCATCAGTCCCAACAGCCCCACCATCCCAATAGCCCCACCAAAAATCCCAACAGCCACACCAAAAATCCCAACAGGCCCACTAGTCCCGACAGCCCCACCGTCCCAACAGCCCCCACCAAAAATCCCAACAGCCCCACCCGTCCCAACAACCCCCACCAGTCCCAACAGTTCACCATCCCAATAGCCCCACCAAAAATCCCAACAGCCCAACCCGTCTTAACCGCCCTACCAGTTCCAAAAGCACCACCCGTCCAAACAACCCCCATCAGTCCCAACAGCCCCACCGTACCAATAGCCCCACCAAAAATCCCAACAGCCCCACCACAAATCCTTAACAGCCCCACCAGTCCCAACAGCCCCACCAATGATCCCAACAGCCCGACCAATCCCTACAGCCCCACCAATCCCAACAGCCCCACCAATCCCAACAGCCCCACCATCCCGACAGCCCAACCATAAGTGCCAACAGCCCCACCCGTCCTAACAGCCCCACCAATCCCAACAGCCCCACCAATCCCAACAGCCCCACCAATCCCAACAGCCCCACCTATCCCAACAGCCCCACCAATCCCAAAAGCCCCACCAATCCAAAGAGCCCCACCGTCCCAACAGCCCCACCATCCCAACAGCCCCACCATCCCAACAGCCCCACTGAAAATCGCAACAGCCCCGCCTTTCCCAACAACCCCCATCAGTTCCAACAGCCCATCATCCCAACAGCTCCATCAATCATCCCAACAGCCCCACCGGTCCCAACAGCCTCACCAGTCCCAACAGCTCAACCGTCTCAACAGCCCCACCAGTAATCCCAACAGCCCCACTAATCCCAACAGCCCCACCAATCCCAACAGCCCCACCAATCCCAGCAGCCCACCAATCTCAACAGCCCTACCATTCCCATCAGCCCACTGTCCCAACAGCCCCACCGTCCCAACAGCCCCACCATCCCAACAGCCCCACCGTGCCAACAGCCCCACTGTCCCAACAGCCCTACCAAAAATCCCAACAGCCCCACCAGTCCCAACATGCCCACCGTCCCAATAGCCTCACCAATAATCCCAACAGCCCCACCAATCCCTACAGCCCCACCCTCACAAGCCCCACCATACTAACAACCCCACCATCTGCACAGCCCCACCAGTCCCAAGAGCTCCACCAATCCCAACAGCCCCACCAATCCCAACAGCCCCACCATTCCCAACAGCCGACTGTCCCAACAGCCCCACCGTCCTAACAGCCCCACCAAAAATCCCAACAGCCCAACCCGTCCCAACAACCCCCACCAGTCCCAACAGCCCCACCAATAATCCCAACAGCCCCACCGTCCCAACAGCTCACCAAAAATCCCAGCAGCCCCACCTGTCTTAACAGCCCCACCAGTCCCAAAAGCCACACCCGTCCCAACAACCCCCACCAGTCCCAACAGCCCCACCATCTCAACAGCCCCACCAAAAATCCCAACAGCCCCACCAAAAATCCCAACAACCCCACCAGTCCCAACAGCTCCACCGTCCCAACAGCCCCACCAAAAATCCCAACAACCCCACCAGTCCCAACAGCTCCACCCGTCCCAACAGCCCCACCAATAATCCCAACAGCCCCACCAATAATCCCAACAGCCCCACCAATCCCAAAAGCCCCACCTCCCAACAGCCCATTGTCTTGATCAATAAGAAATTGTTGTCAAACAAGGAGCAAGTGCACATATGCAACCTTCCGAGTTTGAAAAAAAATTAGAAAATGCGTTGGGAATATATTTAGTGACCATCGGTTATCTAATAAAAAGCCTGATATTAGTACCGGTTCCACCATTGGTGGGGTAGAGGTGCTCTTAGCAGACATTTCTGCGAATTATCAAAGCCTGAAAAGTCTGAAACCCCTCCTTTGATAATCAAAGCCTGAAAAGAATGATACCTCCTAAAACGACTTGACGGATCAACCTTGCCACCCTTCTGAGCGACGAAAGTCTTGTAAGAGACGCCGCGTACTTTGATTCACTTGTGATCACTTGAAAAGAAGCATTTATTTATACCACGAGTTAGCAAAAATGACAGACTTTTAATTTTTATAAGTAAAATTATGATTGTTTCTTATAATTGTAGAAACAGCATCGTCTATTGTTTAGACCATATGCGCTCTAGCTGCTACATAGATTAGGTATCTACATATTTGAATTAAAAGTAAGAACTATCTCTGCAATTTTCAAGTTATTTATGCAGATTACCTACTCTTTATGCCATTTTAGTAGTGATGTTTTGTTGTGGTATTTAAAATAGCTGTCCTAACAAAATTTTCAATTTTCAATGTCTTGCGTATTGTACTTTACGCAGCATTTATTTAACATAAGTTCCTTTCTTTCTTGCCACTTTTAAGTATTTACCTATGTATGGAATGAAAAAATGCTTATTCTTGGAGCAGATGTATGACATACTGAAAACTAGAGATTTACAGGTGATTTTGAGGTCACCATGATCATGAATATTACATTTTTTTATCTATGAGCTGAATGAAGATTACTTATGCATTGGGTGGGTACTATTTAATTATGATTCCATCCAGATTTTAGCCATTTTCTTTCACAATTATCGCTTTTTTTATGAATATTTTAGAGTCACTGAGGCTCGAACATACAACTTTCTCATTGATAATAATTGCATTATCGACTAAGCCATCCCACTGAAAACTTAAATTACTTAATTGTTAGATATGTATTTACGTTGTTTCATTATGACACTGGCATCATGAGCTTAGGTTTCAAGTGAACTGAGTTATCTAAGCTTTAGTGATTAGCTACCAAATGGAAATTGCTTAGGGTTTTATAATTGTTCCAGAAAAATATTAAAGCCTTAGCAGTGGGATGCAGCTTGCTTCACTCGCTGCATTCCACTGCTGAAGCTTAGCTTATGTGCTGGCAGTGCTAGCGCCATTATAAATGTACTTAAGTGAGCTGAACACAAGTCTGAATTGTAACAAATAGCTAACTAGTATGTTAATTTAGCCCTGCATGCGAAAATAATACAATTTTCGTGATCAGCGACCTCAAATGATTCAGCTATCTTTGGTTTTTGGGGGTGTACATCTGCTCCAGCCGACAATATCTCAAAAGCCAATTACAAAATTAATTCTTGGTATAGAAAAAGCTTCTTCAGGTGCTGTATCGTATTTAATGTAAATATTTTAATATAAGTACTCTCATAGCGGGTTTGCAGGTATAAATAAAAATTCTTAAAATGTTTTTTTTTCAACTGATGTCTTAAAAATCAATCACAAAAATTATCAAAGCCGAATTGCAGGTATAAATATAAATTCTGAAAACGCTTCTTTTCAACTGAAGTCTGAGAAGCCAATTACAAAATTAATTCTTGGTATAGAAAAAGCTGCTTCAGAACATACAAATGTATTAAGATTCAAAGGCTACAAACTGGCCCGAACCGAATTGCTTTACACTCAATGGGTAGTTAGGTTAAGACTTTTGAAGTTTACAATGTGATGGATGATGGAAAATAACGTTTTAAGCTAATGTTTTAAGTAAACTCAGCTATCTAAGCTTTAGCAATCAGCTATTAAATGGAGATTGTTTTAAGGATTCATAATGGTTCCAGAAAAAATCAAAGCTGAAGCAAAGGGGTGCAGCTTGATTCACTCGCTACATTTCACTGCTGAAGCTTAGTTTATATGCTAGGCAGTCTAGCGCCATTAACAATGCACATAACTAAGCTGAACTTAAGTCTGAATTGTAACAAGTAGCTGACTAGTATCTTAATTTAGCTCCTGTATGAGAAAATAATAATTTTCGCGATCAGCGACCTCAAATTACCCAGGTATCACTGTTTTTTTGGGGGTGTACATCTTCTTCAACCGACAATGTCTTAAAAGTCAATTTCAAAATTAATTCTTGGTACAGAAAAAGCTACATCAAGTGCTGTGTGGTATTTAATGTAAATAGTTTAATGTAAGTACTCTCATAGCGGGCTTGCAGGTATAAATAAAATTTCCATAAAATGTTTCATTTCAACAGATGTCTTAAAAGTCAATCACAAAAATTGTTGCTGTATGCTCCTTTTCAATTAATGTCTCAAAAGCCAATTACAAAATCATTCTTGGTATAGAAAAAGCTCCTTCAGGTGCTGCATGGTATTTAATGTAAACGCCAATTTGCAGGTATAAATAAATGCTTCTTTTCAAGTCATCACAAGTGAATCAAAGTACGCGGCGTCTCTTACAAGACTTTCGTCGCTCAGAAGGGTGGCAAGGTTGATCCGTCAAGTCGTTTTAGGAGGTATCATTCTTTTCAGGCTTTGATTATCAAAGGAGGGGTTTCAGACTTTTCAGGCTTTGATTATTCGCAGAAATGTCTGCTAAGAGCACCTCTACCCCACCAATGGTGGAACCGGTACTAATGGGCACTCGGGCTTAATGCGACTTGAGTACAAATTGGTATGTGTGCTATCATATCATAAGTGTGTTAAAACTCCATATGTGTGTGTCTCATATTTGTGCCTATTCCGTTTGTACATTCTTTACCGTAAGCTTTGCCCATAGGCCTATTGTTATTCTCGTAGATCCATTTCGCGTTTCTTTGTCCGCGTTTGATACGCCTCTTTTTCGTATCGTTTAAAACTGCGTGCGAGCACAGTTTTGACGATTATTCCGGCACTTTAATAATTTTTCATTTTACATTGAGCTTTGAGCCTTTTTACTCCAGCTTGTACGTTGTGCTTCGTTTTTCTTTTCCATGCTTTGATTAGTCTCCGCACATTGTCCCTGTTGTTTTTCCCTGCGTGGCTGCAGGGAAATCAAGTCGTTTTCGTCGCGTAGTGGGCAGGCTTTTTTCGCCCCTACGCATTTGCTATTTTATTTGTGTGCCTTCATGGCATTTGTTGTATGCCGGTGGTGGGCTGCGTGCCCTCGTAATAACATTGTTGTTTTTAACCAATTAGCGTAACACGGCAGTCGGCAGCATGCATCTTCATGCTGTTGCGTTTTTTATTGCTTCATAATTTTCTGTCCAAAAATATTGTAAAAATTAATTATTTAATTAACGATGTTGGGCTCGGTTGAATTTCCGTGCTGTTGAATTCTGTTCTTGTGCTACACTGTACTTAGGAACCTTCAATATTTTCAAGAACTGGAATTCGGTCCCAAAACAAGTTAAATAATAATCTTTTTGAGCCCTCAATTAGGTTTCCGGGGAACTTACATTATTTAGGTACTTAATCACAAATAGGGGTTAAGTAAGTAAGTTTCACTAGGTGCGTGCAGTAGAGGGCCGGGCTATCTTGACAGGCCGGGCCTTACCCCCGAGTCGCCTTTTGTGCGAGCGCGTGAGCTTAAGTCTAGGGTGTAAGTAAGCAAGTGGGTGTAGCTATCCGGCTACACTTACACATATATAGGTGCATAAAGTGAAAAACAAGAAAATTCGATGTTTAGCTAAAAAAAGATATAAAACTTTGAATAATATGCATATTTGTTTTACCCCTAAATCTGTTCTTGATAAAATAGAACGAGAGACAAGAACAAGTGGAGATTATTTAATTTTAGCTTTGAATGTTAATTTCAAGCACACATGGGCTTGGGGATCTGGCTGGACCCACGAGAATCTGGCGGATCCTTTCAAAAAAATTGGTAATTCTCCATAGACTTTGTGATGATTTTACCCCATCCGGACCCCCATACTTTTCTTGCTGCTCATGTATGATTTCAAACGAGACATTCAATTGTTTTGAAATATTTTGTGAAAGAAATGCGGTGGATACGATTTTTTAGATCGTTGAACTTCAACTTACCACGAAATGCGGCTTTTTTTGTAAAATTCATCCTTTATGTGCTGTAATTGCTCCAAGGAAGGGAATTTAATGTACTGACCGATTCGTGTAGCCAGTGCTTTAGAAACTTTATGAATTATTCAATTAACAGTAGGCTGGCTGATATGTTCAGTATCGCCTATTGTTATATGAAAGGTTCCACAAGAATAATAACGCAAGGCGATGCAAGCTTGCAAAATAGGTGGTATAGCACGATTGCGACCTGTAGGGTGTTCTATGTTTTCTCTCTGATCAAATCCGGTAAGTATAAAATTCCTTCCCTATCAAATCGAAAACGTTCGAGTAATTGGGAATCAGATAGTGAAAGTGGATCACGAATTTCCCGAAAAATGCGTTCTCTTTTAAAAGCTCTTTGATATTCGTGATGTATGTATATCTAAAAAAGCTGCCATATTCACACTAATAACCGTATAATCACCTGCCGAGAAGGATGAAATTTGCAGTCTAAAAGACATTTAGCCCAGTCGATAGCAGGCTAAATTTTCGGGCTAAATGTTGCCTGATTTAGACCGGTCTATAGACTTTAGCACCATTGTGAATACCAATTTAGTCCGGTCTAAAAATTTAGACCGGTCTATAGACTTTAGCCTCGATTGTGAATACGGACCCTGATGGTACTATTGTTCCAACACCTAAAATTCCAGCGTACCGGCATACTTTGCTTTTGTGATCAAGACTGCTCGAGTAATACCTGAAAAAGCTAATAAAAAAACCATAAGGCACGTACGTTGCAAAGGCAATATTTAGGCGAGCACATGCAAGACACCCAAAAGGGGACCTTGGGCAGAATATGAAAAGAAAGAAAAGAGAAGAAAAAAAACAAGAACAAAAATTTTTCTAATTGCTAGAATTCGGAAAAAAATTTTGAAATGAGGCTTTTAGACTTTTCGACTTTGCCTCGACTGTAGGAAATAAAAAGAAAATTTTAGAAACTTGATTTAGTGACGAGAAGAGGCTCCGCACAAAATCACTCGAGATCGCATTTAACGTAGGGTAAGCGCCCTTATGATTTATTTCAGTGTTATTCTTTTAAATCTTCAATGATATTTCATTCGTAAATAGTATTTTAAAATCAAGCTTGCTTAGAATTTTCGAATTTTTAAATTTATTTCATTAATTTTTCCGTCTAGAACATCTTTAGAGAATAGAATAGGCTTGAACGAAATGAGAGATTCGCAGAATACGTGAGGAAAACTATCGGAATGCAAATTACCCGCAAAGAATAAACAGTACACGAGATTATTGCGAAAAAACACAGAAAAGAGGCAAAACAAAATAATGGCAAAGCAGATCCGTTATCAACTAAGCGACAGTAAAAAGGAAGTATTAATCTAGAAACGCAAATAAACGGCGTCCTTCATTAATACCTAAAAGTCTAGGAAAGGTTTCTGCTTATTTTAACTACTCCGCCATTTAGAAAATGTAATTCAAAAAGCTCGAAACTCAAGAGATGATGAAGTGTGAGCATCTGTCTAAGAAAATATATTTTGAAAACGTCTCAAACATTTTTAAGAACATTCTTTTTCTCGAAAGGAATGTTACTAAGCCATATCGTTTTTTGTGCGATTTGGATGATTAAACTTAAAATAATCCCATGTTTTTTTCCTTCAACGGTTAGCCGAAAACCAAAAATTTTATTCAAATTATTCACTCTAATCGAAGGGTCCACCATAGAGACTAAAGTTTGTAATTTAATCCAGAATGGAACAATTCTTGGACATTCCAATATACAGTGATAAACAGATTCTTTTATATTTAGCCCAAAAGTTTCACAGAATTTGCACGAGTTGCTTAATGAAGCTTTCAAGTAAAATTATTTTGACCGGGTGTAAAGAAAACGGTGTAAAATAGCAATATGAATATTACAAGATGATCCATCCCCAAATTTAGATTTTTGAAGGCGAAGATAATCGTCAACTAATGAGAGGTCATAGCCTAGTTTTCTCGACCAATAAATGGAAGCATTCTTACCCCCAGGTAGATTATCAAGGAGTTCTGCATATATTATTTAAGTATAAATGTTTGATCGAGGATATCTTTTGCCGTTTATAGAAATTTCAGTCTCATCAACGTATAGGATTCGGCTTTTGATTTCAGCTATTCTAAATTTTTTTTGTACAGATGCGGAATTTTACTTCTTTTAACCATTCTTAAAGACATGTCCTGACATTGACGATAAAAATGAAGAAAAATTTTGTGGCCGGCAAAGCGAAATGTTCTGTATCTTAACAGCAAAATTAAGCTCATCGCTTGTATTTTACAATTAATATATGTTAATTTAACTCCTCCTTTATCGATTGACATTTTAGCAGTGCGCGGTGCTATTAGATTTCGTTCAGGGACCGGATACCACAAGTAACTAGTGAATGTTTTTTCAAGCAGAGAAATAAATTCATCACTTAAGGCCCTGCTATACTTCCCGCCGCGCGGCGCCTCGCGGTGCCGCGTTGACAAAATGTGCTGCTATACTTCCAAACGCGGCACCGCGCGGCGCCGCGTGGAAGTATAGCAGCACATCGCCCGCGGCGCCACGCGGCGCCGCGTGGCAGATAAATTGAAGTTTGAACACTGTTCAAACTTTTGCCACGCGGTGGGACGCGGCGGCCTATATTTATCATTTATTTATGAGGGAAAGCTTGATTTTAGCATTTTTTATGATGTACTGATGTTTATGCATACGTGAAAGCGTGAAAATTGAATATATAATCGATTTTTAAGATGTCTGTGTGCAAAAATGTGTGTCCTATTAGTGATGTAAAAGATCCAGATTTTTACCCAGATCCAGATCCAAAATAAGGTACGGTTCAGATTTTCTGGCAGATCCAGATCCAGATCAGATAACCAGATCAGAAAATAACCAGATCCAGATTCAGATCGTTTTGCCAGATCAAAATTTAAAAAGATCCAGATACAGATCCAGACCCAGATAAAAATATATTTTTTGTGCAGCAATTTGTATTGCTAAAAAGGAAGGCGTAAAGCGCCCAAGCCCAGATTGATTGGGGGGTCTCGGGTGGCGGGACTAATATAACAGCCCCCCAGAGGGGTCTGGGGCAAAGCCGAGGAAAATTTGCATTTTAGAGCTTTTACATAAAAATGATATCAGTAAAAATTGTCTAAAAAGTAAAAGGTCACAAGTTTAGACTTTTGAGTCAACCAAAAGACAGTGTAGTCTGCTTTTTACAAAAACGACATTAATCCAAATTACGAATGCAATTTTTTTAAACATTGCTGCTAAAATTATAATCACTCATGAATACTTATCGTACTATTTGAAAGTTCCTTTCTGTCTCACAGACATCAACAACAATTTTAATCAGCAAATAATTCAAATTTAAATAAAATGTTGGTTAATTTTAGACAAGGTAATATTTTTTTAATTGGTGTCTTTCAATCTGTTCTGACGTCCTAAACACGACAAAAAAAATTCAAAATTTTCCCATTTTTAGGCAAAAAAGTCTCTCAAAGGTCAATTCTGATGATCTCAAACAACCTTTAATACATTTTTATCACTTAAGTTACTTTTCTGCAGAGCTTTAAAAATTTTTTTCTAAAACCAAAAAATTATGGGGAGTCAGCGGCTTTTTTTGGCCATTCTGAAGGGGGGGTAGCACGGAACTGGGGGTCAAAGGTCAAAACCTCCAGCAGACGCCCCCCCCCCACGTGCATGTAAGGCTAACCTACCCACATGAAATCGAAAAACAGAAAGGATACCATCGCTGAAAAATAACTCCCTGATCTCTTTAACCTGATATAATTTGACTAAACATATCCAGATCCAGATAAAGATCAGGTTCTGAATTTCTGGCAGATACGGATCCAGATCAGATAACCAGATCCAGATCCAGATTATCTGGATCTGGATATGAATCTGGATAAAAAGATCAGATCCAGATGATCTTTTACGTCACTAGTCTCTATGCCTTTCAAAACTTGTTTTCATGATGCTGAAACCGAAAATGAGTACAATTTTTAATGTGCACAATCGTTGACCTATACCCTTTTCACTTATTTTCTTGACACAGAATACAGTATTTAGTTTACACATTTTTTTCTTTTTTGCTGTTTTACTGCAGTTACAACATCAATAAAATTTTTTCTGCTGCGCGGCGCCGCGCGGCGAAGTATAGCAGGGCCTTTAAAGTTGAAAATAATGCTACGTACCAAAGTTTAGATAAATAGTATGTATCTATGATATTGCATCTAGCAAAATATGAAATATCATAATTAGCATGTCTATATTTGAGTGATTCACAGTCTTCCTGAATCTGAGACAAGTTTGCTGTCGTATCAGTTCCGCGTCGATTAAAGAAAACACCATAAATCTTAATTTTGTTAACAACGTATGATCGATAGATTTGAGGTACCATATGTCCATACATCAGGCCAAAAAGCAGAATTTTAGTTTTTTCCCGTTTTAGAGTGGCGCCGCACGCTCCTCTGAAAATGTCGTAAATTTCGAAAATACTTTGAACTGATGCAAAATTTTTGACAAAAAATTTGTATCGTCGGCATAATTGCTGATTTTATATTCTTTATTCAATATTTTAATTCCTTCTATAGATTTGTCATTTCTAATGTAATTTGTTACTGTTTCAGAAACTAGCACATATAATACGGCAGAAACTGGGCAACCCTGTCTTATCCCTCGTGTGATAAGGAAAGGACTAGAGATGAAGCCATTAATTTGCACTGATGACTTTACAAAACCTGCTTTATATATAATTGCAAGCCAGTTAGTGCTCAATTACCTAAAAAAATTGCGCTATCGAATCCGGAGGTGAAACGTCATCTCGACGGGTTAAAGCGCAAAAGAATGCACAAAAGCTATAAATAGCTTACACATCCGAACAGCGAAACATGCTGACGGGACGGGAAAGCGCAAGAGTTCGATGAGCGTGTACGTGCACCGCACTTACAATGGTACGGAAACCAGGCCATCTTATCCGCTCAAACTTTGTAGAACAACTTTTTGCTTCCTATCAAGCTGCAGTAAAACAAGCTTTTTTGCTGTTTGTTTTTCTGTTGCAAATGTCGTGTAAATTTGTCGTACAAAATTTACTTAAAAATTATTTCAAACTTTAACTATTTATTACTCCCAAACGAGAAAAGTTTTTATCCTAATGCCACCAGATACCTATAGTCTGTTTCACATGACTTCGTGCATAAATTCTAAGAATTTCAAATGACAGTAAGCCGATGGTTACGATAATTATATATCAGATCAATGTTATAATCGCAATCTTTCAGCTTATTGTCGAAGATAGTTTTAAAATTTATGCCCTAGTTATGTGAAACGGACTATGTACAGTAAATTATAAGATATCTGCAGTATAAAGATATAATCGAGCAAACTTTCAAAAAATCTGAAATATACACATTTTTTATTTCTCAGTTGCATTTTTCTCAAAAGACTTATCCTTTGATTTTTTCAATTTGGCACCATAGAAAGAGAAACTTTTTTCTATCAAAGTCATCTTAAATTTATCTCTCAAGCCATCGCTTCAAAAAACGGCCACAAAGGTTACTAGTGGCCAGAAATTACATATTTTGGTATTTTTATAGGATGTACATACTTGATTAATAGTCAATTTCTATAGGATTCGACTCGTGATGGATGACAAGTCAAAAATTAACCTTCCGATTTTAACATAAAAGTATTATGCAGTTTTTGACGTTGAGTACCCACCATGATTTGTTGGCCATCGACTATCATATCTCGAATTTTTCCTGCGCTCAGCAATTTAGGTTAACTATGCAATTTTGGTGGCCAGCTATATTTGCTAGGTTTCTATTTTTTAGCGTTAATTCTTGAAATTTAAAACATTTAGCGTCAAATGCTTAAACAGACTTTGTATCGAGTAGACAAATAAGGTAGAACGAGGAATAACGAAGTATATCATTCAAGTTCTAAACGTCTTTTTTGCCTGAATTTCAATTTTCTCCGGGATTGGCTGTCCGCGTTCAGTCATACAGACTTTAAACTAGCTGCAAAAGCGATTTCAGGCATCCTACAGACCTACATAAGTAAATATGATTTTGCACAGTAAAAGTTTATTCGTATTGTTCAATTTTATTCGGACACTTTCGTAATCAGTTTCAATTAAACAATTGTCAACTAAGCACAAGGTTTCATGAAAAGTATATAGATTACCCGTATATTTATGAATATTGAAATAGCGAGGGCTTAAATTTTTAGAATGACTTCATAATTCATGATCAGGGCGGGATGATGTAATAAAAAACATAATACTTTTTTTATAAAAAGGACGACTGTTTTTCTTGATAAAGTACTTAATTAAGTGATTTTATTTTTGAATATAACCCACCTTGTACATATGTACCTATGTATATGTACTTTGTACATTAATAGGTGGATAATTGTCAAACTGCGTCCGACCACACGTAGCCGAATTAGCATGTAAAAATCTTGCCATAAGCGCTTTTGTATTTTCTCTGTAACGGCTGTTCGACAACTTACCCAAAAAGCCAATTATTTGCCTAATGAGCCGTTTTAGTATTCAGCACGCGACATAAGTATGATTGCACATTAGGTCTAACTGAAGATCTTTTAAATGGCATGAACTAAGCTTTTTGTCTTCCAGCATTGTTAAAAATTTGGCATACGAAATTGATTCTATCTAATGTTGCTAATTCCTTCGCTAGACATTTTTGTTTCATTAATTGAGAATCAAAACTTGCTCAAGATTCCTTTGATAATTAGTTGTCATGAGCTTTTCATACAATTCCTTTAGTTTGCAGTGAAAATATTTGCCTAATTTAAAAATATTATTGACGACTTAATTCCGATTTGCGGGAAAATATCGAAATGTATTACGCATCAATCGGTCACTCGTATCAACATTCTTTTCAAACAAATAAAGGAGGATAAATTCAAAATAAAATGATTTTGATTTGATATATTTTATTTCAATGGAAAGGTAGAACTTGTTGGTCTTACATCATTAATGCGGCAGCCTTACGTAATTATATTGCTAATATTTCTTCTGGGCACTTTTCACAATATATCTGTGCTTCCAAGTAAATCGTCATCCTCATTGCCGCGGGAAGATGTGGACACTGACATTGATCAGGAGGTGGTAGAAAAAGCTGAAGGTGTTGAGGGTAAAAAGTTCTTGGGGATGGTCATTTGTGCGGTTGAACATGTTTTTTATTTTATAAATTAAAATAGTTTAATCTAGTATTTTTTGTATTAAATAAATGTATTTTATAAATAAATTTTTTTAAATAAAAATAAATAAATGACCGTTTAAGTGTAATTCTACATAGTATTTAGGTTTATTCAGAAGTATTTTGCCATTCCGTGTATGTATAGTCTGTTTCACTCAATTTTGGGCAAGTTTTAAAAACTACCTTTGACAATAAGCTGACAGATTGCGATTATAACATTGATCTGATATATAATTATCGTAATCTGTCGGCTAACTGCCGATAAAAATTCTTAAAATTTATGCCCCCAATTTATGTAAAACAGACTATAGGAATCACTTTGGTTAAAGACAAAACAAACCAGGGTAATTTCAATCTAACATATGCATTCTTTCAAATATAAACATTTTATGTAAAAAAACTTATAATAAATTCAGCTTTAACCGACCCAAGAGTTCAGGAACAAGTATTTTTGACCATGGAAAACAATACTTGTGTACACGAGGAGAAGTTCATTCTTCATTCTATTTTTGAAAATTATGACAAAGCTGTTATGCCTCAAAAGAAAGCAGTGCACGTTGAAGTTGAGATGCATATTCAAGATGTCAGCACTTTGTCTGAATTGACCTCAGACTTTGAGCTTGACGTGTTGTTCAGCACCATTTGGCTCGATCCGAATCTGAGCTTCGAAAAATTCGATAGCTGTGAAACAAACTTAACACTCGACCTCGGGTATTTGAATAGAATTTGGCTTCCAAAGGTCTGCGTCATCAATGCAAAGAAAGCTGAAGTAAATTTCATACGAATGAATGCGTATTCATACGATTCAGGCATCCTTCTTTTTTACGTTTTCGTTTTCTTTGAAAACAGTTGAATAAAAAAATTTGGAAATTTCATGAATTGTGGATGAAACATTGATATGTTGTCAAAAGTTCAATAAATCTTATCTTCAGATTATTTATTATACTAGATCAGAAACAAATACGGAAAATACCTGATAAACAATTTCGAACAAATTATATTTAGCTAAAAAATCATAAAATGATAATATTCTTTCTTTCAACTATACACTTGGAATTTGAAACGGCCTTTCCTTCTTAAAAATGAAATAATTCTAAACGAAAAATCGAGAAAATAAATATCTATTAGGAAAACTCAATATTTTTAGGATTTCGTGCTATTCGAGATTTTTAGGATTTTGGGAAATTTAGAGAATTCTACATACATACGAGATTTTAGGCACAGGAATACTTTTACTAGCGTAGAGCCACCCTTAAATATGGACGTCCGTACGGACACTTTTGTAAGGATTTATATAGTCCAACAACAAGTTCTCTGGTCAAAAATGTATTGCTTTTTCAGTAATTAATGAAAATCGAAATGTCCGTTTAACGGACAGACCATAGAATGTTACTCTTGCTTATACTGTCGCCTATTAGACACTCGGCTATAAGCACCTGGTCCCAAGGAAGTGTCTTATATCCGAGTTCGACTGTTATTAATAAATACTCAAATAATTCGACTCAATAAATTAATCTCTTCTCTACTAAGCATATTGCATAAAAATGATTGTTTTGAAGCATGTATGTAGTTGCGATCTCATGCACTTAAGATGTGTGATTTTAATTGTACATTCTATGGATTGTCCGTTAGAACGGACATTTTTTCTCGTGTCCTACTGTATGTAGGTACTAAAAAACCCATATTTCGACCATGAAGAATCAGAATTTCATAAAACTATTTGCTGTAACTCACTCTATAGCCCTTATTTAAGGCTTAATAATTTGCGCTTATTTCTGCATTTGTATTAAGCAAGCAACTTTAACCCTAGAATGTCTAAACATTATGGAGACCTTGATTCAAATGCACAGCCCAGAAGCAACAATAAAAGAGTTTTCTAAAGAAAACAAAAAAAGATTATAAGTGAAAAAATTGAATCTATCCTGCAATGTTCCGGAAATTGTCTATAAACAATTTGAAAATTTAAAGCAAATTCTGAGTAATTTTAGCTCGGCAGAGTTCCTCCGTATAGCGAATGTTTTGCATATAATGATGTAACGAATGGAAATGTATTGTCCATTATTTTTTAACCGGAATTCTCAAAATATTCCAGTGATTCGTTTTGAATAATTTCTCAAAACCCGAACATTCAAATAATTAAATTTGGATTTAAATGGGTTGAAAAATCATACAAATGATAAACATATTTAAAATGATTTTATGCACGTGAATTTATTCAAAGACTCACTTTCGAAATTAATAGCATATTTCCTGAATTAACATTCATATTCAGAATATTAAGGCAGCAATGTTGTGTTTACAGTCGAACTCATTCATCAAAATCTATGTACTTCATAATAAATTTGTCTTGCCTCTGTAGGCTTAGTAGATATGGAAACCCACTAAAGTCATTGAAATCAAAAAATAATGTCTTGAAAAAAGTATATTAAGACAAGGTCTGTTCAGCTGAAAATGTATCGTTGCATCAAGATCTGTAGTGTAATCAGTTTATTTATCTTTCTAGATTCATTCGTCCCCTTCTCGAAACATCATGCTAACTTTGTATAAAAATGGCACCGTGTGGCTCAATTACCGCATGAAATTGAGGGCTCCTTGTGCCATAAATTTAAAAGCATTCCCCTTCGACAAACAGATGTGTTTTCTTATAATTGAAAGCTACTCGTACAACAATCAGCGGGTACAATTATTTTGGCTACATCAAGCTCCACTGACTTTCATGAAGAGTATAGAATTGCCCGACTTTATTCTGAGGTAAGATAAGCAATGTACGCAATATATTTTTTCCAATGTAATTTACTTTCAAATAAACTTGTATTTGAAAAGTTAATGTCCTGTGCTTAAAATTAATCATTGGTTGAAATTTCTGAAATGGTGTAATTGGATCCATGCGTCATTCGTTAATTCTCGACTGAAAAGAGAAATTGTTTTAGAGCAGAGATTCAAAAGATAAGCAAAAGTGAGATTTTTTCCTGTGTCCCTGTGCTTAGTCCGTTTTAAATAAGTTTAGGCATGATTTTCGAGAATTTTTACCGACAGTAGCTGACAGGTCGTGATTACCATATTGAACTGATTTAGAATTACTGTTATATTGTCGAATAACTATCGACTAAAATTGTTAAAAAAGTTATGTCTAAACTTATGTCTACAGAATTCCGATATTTTTAACGACACAATCGCGATTCTCAAGTCAAAGCGATTGAAGTCATGTCATATCGAATGTTGTGTGCCCGGTCAGTTTTTCATTCGCATTGGAAGTACTACACAATCAAATCTGAATCGAATAGTAATAAAATTCGTCCAATAAGCCTCAAGAAGTTCTATACTGTTGGGCCTGAAAGCACTAGTGCGTGTCAAAAGTATCATTCTGATAATGCTCTCTGTTTTTAGCATGTAAAGAAAGTACATGAAAATTTTATAACATACGAAATGAAGTCGAAAAACTGTTGAGTTAAATTCTCAATTAATAATTTTTAGTCTACAAATTACAAACAAATGCATTGAAGAGCAAATTTTTTCGGAAGGTAAAACATCTATGGGCGGCCAACCCCTTTCGCAAGGTCAGCAACCAGTCTGCAGGGTCAAAGCTCGCCCCGCTAAACTATTATTATGAACGAAATGGTTTCGCTAGCTTCAGCAAACCTGCTTGAATGACAGAATTTTAAAGTTACTTATTTGCATTATTTATAATTCATGATTTAATATTTATAATTCATTTAAGTCTGATTGATGATGCGCGGTTGACAGTATTACTGCCGCCTATTCAACTCTTAAGATATTGATCAATCGAGATTTTTAACATTATTGTGTATCTTGATAATAATTTGCTCCCATCGTTCAGCTAATGTGTGTCTTACTCGTCTATGAAGTATTGAGACTGTACTGTATGTATCAGCAAAATCATGGTTTTTGTTTCTTAGACAATATAACACGAACATGGCGACGCTTGAATATCCAAACGGATTGTGGGATCAATTGAATGCTACTTTCATTTTTAAAAGGCGATACGGTTTTTTTGTGCTACAGGCCTACACTCCTACGTACTTAACAATCATTGTTTCCTGGGTTTCGTTCTTCATGGATCCAAGGTAAGTATATACAAGTATGCGACGAAAGTTGCTACCAGAAGCGCTTTTAAGAGGTAATAATTATTCGTATAGTTGGCGAAATATGATGCATTTAGTGATGATTTATCGTTGATTATTATTCATCGCAATTTTTCAAATTTTAATGTTAATGATACGATGTAAAATGACGAAAAATGCGATTTCACGCGCGAATAGCGAATTGTTGCACCTATTTCTGGCTGTTTGGGAGAAAAGTTGGGTGCTGCACTTCTACGAAAATCCTGGATCCACTGCTGTTTGCTACAGTCTCGTTCAATTAGAACGTTTCTAATCGGATCAGCGGTAATCATTCAGCTGTTGGGACATTCAATCGGATAAACGCATTTTGTACGCATTTATACTGTAATGTTCCAATCAGAAGCGTTGCTTGGTGTACAGTATTTGCATTCGTGTGTGAGCGGCTGGGTCAATCAAAAGTCAAAAACTCTAAATTTCAGTATTATTGATCATAAATGGCTTTGAAAATCGGTGTAAAATCAAAATATGAGTGTCTCTAAAACTGATATAATTCACCAATTATCAATGATTTCGAGTATTTTTCAGAATACTTATTATTTTTTACATTTGTGGGCGTGACTTGCTCTATTTTCTCCAAAGCCTCTGCGAGTTTAGAGCAGACATGTACGTGGGGGGTTTGACGGTCTGGGTCCAATTGCATCAAGTTCTTGTCGCCTGACTGTTATTGACAAAAGTAACGAAAATCAAATCTTTACTACAAAAATATTCAACTTTGACTCGGTGAATTGGGATGACTTTCACGCTATTCCAGCATTTATACCAATTTTGAGTTCTTTTTGCTTTGTAAAGCATTCAAGCTGACTCCCTCAAGACCAGCCTAATCCCCTTCCCTCATCTATACCTAGAGAGCTAATTTGGTCTGTTGACTGTTACACTAAAGCCTCCGTCTGGTCGGGTAGTCTGTAATCACATTGAGTTAATTCATAATTGTCTTAAGCTATCAGCTTGTCGTTAAAATTTTTTTTGAATCAAAAGATGCACGTGAGGTTTTGGAGGGTCTAGAGACCCCAGAATGGAAAAATGAGGCATATTCTCGGGAAAATTAGGCGAAATGAAGGAAAATTGGAAGTCTTCTTCAGAAGTGCTTTAAATTGACCAAAAACTGTGTAATAACGTAGTTTTAACATTATTTTAGTGCTTATACCAGTTTTTGACGTCATTTTGGCCTATTTTCCGACTCCCACAGACCGGCTTATGCCCCTCCCCAGATTGGCCATGCTGTTCTTCTATGGTTATAACTTGCGTATTCGCTGTTGGATTCGATCCGATTACCCTACAAGAGGAATTTGTCTGGAGAACTTTTGCGTCAAAATGTATAGTTTGATTTTTTTCATATACTTACATGATTATTAGGCTTAAGAGCACACGTGAGCGTGGGGGGTTGCGGAGTATGAACCCCTCCCCCCCCCCGAGAAACCAAAATACCCCTCCAGAAATCATAAAACCCCCAGAATTCAATTTTTAAATTTTTTTCTCGTTTTTTCACAATTTTTTGATGCCAATGGATAGTGCTCGATGAGAAACGTCGAAAAATGGTGTTTTTTCGCCATACCACCACCATTTTTAAGGCAATTTTTTGACCTTTGAAAAATCTTTCACCCCCAGCCTAGAATTTTCTTGCTGCCCCTGTAGGCTTAAGAGACGTTTTGTTTGAGATCACAATAGATATCACAGTATGCTACAGTTTGCAGTCTAATTATTATGGCCCTCATGCATGAAGCAGGTCGCCGACGTCTTCGCTTTTCATCTTTAGGCAAATTAGTGCACGTGCGACTCTAGGCATCAGTGCTTTCTTAGCTATGACCTTACATTTCGGCACTATTTTGAAAAACTTGCCGCCAGTTAGTTACATAAAATCAGTGGATTACTGGATGTTATTTTCTATATCCATGATGTCTGCTACGTTGGTCGAGTTAGCTATTGTGAGCTATATGCAAAGAAGAAGTGGTGCTGAAGTGGGAACCACCAGTTCACCGGCTTTAACTTCACCAGCTAACGATTATGCAACAAGGATTTCAGCACTCAGGTTAGCATGTTTCGCCTCAATTCGTCCACAAAACGATTTTCTGCTAGCAGTAGGTATATTTAGTAGCTTCCTTATCCATTGTATTTCGTATTTTTGCAACAGGGGCGTTAAAAAACAGTTGTAAATATTAGAGACTGTAACTTCTTGCGCATCGATAATTTATCCAGTATCTTCCTTTATTTACTATCACTTCCAATTTGAACTTACCGACAACTGAATGGCTATGTAAGTCACGACCATAGATGCACAACATGGCCGATCTGGGGGTCAACCAATTTGGAGGGAGGGTCAAATATTAAATTTTTCAGGCCAAACTGATCTAGAAATTGGTATAAAGGCTAAAACAGCATTGAAACTACGCTATCACGCAGTTTCTAGTCAATTTCAAGCATTTTTTGAAGGAAATTTTCAATTTTCCTCACTTTCTGGTCTTTTCTGCTCCATTTTTATCAGAAAATCGGGAGTCTAGACCATTGATTCACAGCATAGCCGATATGGAGGGGGTCAGTCGGTCTGAGGGGTCAAGAATTAAGCTTTTTTGAGCCAAAATGACCTCAAAAACTGGTATGAACGCTAAAATAGCGTTAACGCTATTACGCAGTTTCTGGTCAATTTTTCATTTATCCATTCTGGCGGGTCTACCCTCAAAAAGCCCACGTGCATGTCTGATCACGATCAGATAAATCATCATAACATAGCAAGTTTTCGCTTTATTCCTTTGCAATTTGGCTTTCTTGCTCATTTCAACTGTTTTTGATATTCAGGTACGCGCTGGCCAACAGTATACTTGCGGAAAATCCAGCCTCATCAGGAAGTTATTCGTACTTTAAAAATAAATGCAAACTACTGCGAAAGTCAGACTTTTCGAACAGGAGACAGAAGATAGATCCGGAAACCATAGACTACTTGGCGCTAACTTGTCTGCCATTTACATTTTTAGCCTTTAATGTAGCATACTGGGTGTATCATTTATTCATTATGACTGACTAACAATGAATCGCTTGATTTCTTTTCTGCGACTTCTCGCCATTATTTTCGTATGATTAAGATTTTTGATAAACCAAAAATACAACCAATATTGTTCGATTGTGCTGTGCCTCACAACACCCCCACTCACAATACTCACCGGAATTCTCAACATTTCCACTGGCTCAACCAACACCCCCACCCTCCGTCTCAACACCATATGTACACGCACAGCATAAGGATATTAGGGAAGGGAGATGAAACTTATTTCTTACAAAGTGCCTTTTTGGGCGTAAACGATGGTCGTCAGAAAGCAGAATTTCAACGTGACGATTCTTCTTTCTATAACACAAACAGAAAATATTTATAAAAATATCCGAAAATTCTAGCAAACTGAACAAAATAAAGTCAAAAAGGAGCTTATGGCGCGAAGCGCCGAACATGTGACACTTTTGAGCCAAGATCGCTAAAAACGCTTGAAACAATATCTTTTTACATTTTTTCTCAGAAAATCACTAAATCTGGGGAGAGGTAATAAAGTTTTAGGGTGGTAAAAATCCACTCAGTATCATGGCATGCTCAACACTCCCACTGAGATTCTCAACACTAATACTGTCTCCTTCCCATCAACTAAAAACTTTTACGGTTTCAGCATTTCCAGAATGACTACTGCCGTTCACATAATTTGGATAATCTCCGCAGCATTTCAGATACCCGAGCGGTTTATTCAACTATTTATTTAAGGCTTCGTAAATTGCCGGTTTTCACGAGTCATTTTCAGTCTTTTAATTTACTTTGAAATTATTCAAAATTTCTTGTTAAATTCTTTCCTTGGCCTTATAAATAAATATAAATTTTATCCAGCTTTTCTAAAATTTGTTTAGTTTTCGTTCTAGAAAGTCATAATAAAAAAAATGGAGCCGAGTCACCAGAATTTCCATGCTGTACCTACTCGTCTAGAGTCTGTTTCACACAAGTTTGGGTGTAAATTTTAAGAACTACGTCCGACAATAAGCCGACAGATTGCGATTATAGTATTGATTTCATATATATATATATATATATATATATATATATATATATATATATATATATATATATATATATATATATATATATATATATATATATATATATATATATATATATATATATATATATATATATATATATATATATATATATATATATATACACGTACATAATCATCGTCATCCGTCGGCTTACTTTCGAAAAAATTCTTAAAATTTATGCCAAACTTATGTGAAACAGACTCTAGTGTAATCAAAATTGTGAATAGATGTTCGTTCAATCTAAGGGAAACAATTGCCGTTTTCACACAAACTGCCGATTTTGGCACATTTATGCACCTTCGTCTTTCAGAAAAATGAGTGCAATTTATATGCTATTACGCACCTGTAGTAGAACTGCAGGTAAAAGTAAGTATACAACTCCTGTCTATTGAAGATTGCTTTCCCTGAAATGGCCATTTTTAAGATCAACTCAACAACCACTCGATGGATTTTAATGGAATAATGTGTTTTAGATGTATAATTTTCGAATAAAAGTATTTTTCAGAAAAAAATATACTATAGTCTGTTCCATTCCATACGGCTCATTTTAGCTAGAGTCTTATTACTGTATCATTTTTTCACTGCATAAATGGCTTCATCAATTATGCTCTCGTGACGGTTAATTGCTTTAAACTGTATTTGCTGATGTTAATGTGTTAATGCTTAACATGTAGCGTATCTAACAAACTGCCGCAACAACCCAAAACGTGAAATATTCTGTTACAGTAGTAAGTTGTAAAGGGAAAATGGGCCGTTTGGAATGGAATAGACTATAACTTATAGTTACAGATTACAGTATGCTATGCTCTAAAATGCCCCTGAAATTTCTTAAATGCATGGTCTCCACAGCATACAGGTTTTGTTTTCTATTTCGAAAACTAGCAAAATAGCTAGGTAATTTAGTACTCTAAAGTTTTTATGTTCTTGTTTTTCCTGTTTCCTAATAGTCCGTCCTGCAATGCTAATTTATTTTTTCCAATATGGCTGCCCACATAAGGTATGCATTTTACTGGCTCTACTTTTCATATTATCTGAGGTTTAAACACATTTTAGAAAGCCTAAAAAAGCACTTTCGAATGATTACCTATTTGCCTGAATAAGTGAGAAATTCGCGTGTTTCAATATGGCTGCTATAAAGGCCGCCATATTGGAAAAATACTAAAAGTTCACACGTTTTCATTTGTAACTTGTTAGGGTTTCAATATTTTTCGAAATTTTTTTTCACTAAATGGCTAGAAAATTTTATGCACTTTCCAATAAGCTGTCTTATGTTCAGATTTTTCTTAGTTCTATTGATAAAGTTCAAAAACTATCAAAAATCTTCATTCGAAGGAAAAAAATTATTGGGTGCCTATTAAAATTTGAGCACTTTCTCTGCCATTTCGAACACGATGAACGATGAATGACCATTTTACTTCGAAATGATTCAAAAGTGAGTCAGATGAAGATATTTATAAATACTTAAATAAATACATCTATCTCATGTGACAATAAACATGACATGTACTTGATTAGTAGTAATCAAAAGCTCTTCATTTAATATCAAGCAGTTGAAGATCAAGAAGCAAGTTTCATGGTTCGTTGAACCTGGTTTCATTTCTTGTAAAGGAAGCAACCAGCATTCCGTAATAAGACGGATGATAATTAGCATAAAGAACAGATCTCCATGAACTCAACTTTCCAGCTTCGAGAAACCCATGCAGCATCACAAGGCCTGTAAATCCGCACGATAAAGCCTGAATTAGCATACCTACACAAAGTGCAAATCAGTGCAAATTTGAAAAAATCAAATCGCAGACTCCTTTATATTTATAAAACAAGAAATAATAGTACAGATCTTGTTTTCAAAGCTTCAAACACCACTAAGACCAGTTTCAATCAGTTAAACTGATAGATTTAGAGTATCGTCGAATGAGCCTTAGCCGAACAGTGTGCATTTTGTATGGTCACATCGATACATGCACATGGGGGTTCGGGGGGTCCTGATCACACCTGAGCGTGGGAGGGGGTTTGGGAGGTATGCACCCCCCCCCGAGAAACCGAAATACCCCCCAAGAAATCAAAATACCCTCCAGGATTCAATTTCTGAAATTTTTTTTCGCAATTCGTTGATGCCAATGGATAGTGCTTGATGAGAAACGTTGAAAAATGGTGTTTTTCGCCATACAACCATTTTTAAGGCCCTTTTTTGACCTTTTAAAAATCTTGCACCCGCCAGAATTTTGTTGCTGCCCACGTATGACCCTGACCTGATCTCCAAAATGGAAAAATGGAAAATTTTGTGGGGAAAATAAGGCAAAATAAAAGTCAAAAACGGATAAAAAATGAAAATTTTCTTCAAAAGTGCTTCAAATCGATCGGGAAATGTGTAATAACGTAGTTTTAACGGTATTTTGCCATATTTTAGCACTTATACCAGTTTTTGAGGTCATTTTGGCAAAAAAACTCAATTTTTGACCCCCAGACCGGCTGACCCCCTGCTTTTCACCTATGGTCACATCTATACATGCACGTGGAATGGAATAGGGGTCTACCCACCAGAATGGAAAAATGGAAAATCTTATGGAAAAAAATGAGACAAAATGAATGCCAAAAACTATGGAAGTTTAAAATTTTCTCTAAAAGTACTTGAAATTGATCAGAAACAAAGGAATAACATAGTTTTAAACTATTTTAGCGTTTGCACAAATTTTTAAGTCAATTTCAAGCACTTTTAAAGGAAGTTTTCCATTTTCATCAATTTTTACTCTTCATTTTGCTTCACTTTTCTCAACAAAATTCTCATTTTTCTATTGTAAGGATCGAGAACTCCCCAATCCCCCACGAGCATGTCCGGTCTAGACCCCATCTCTCACGGGAACTTCTTGTCAGAATGAAAATAATGAGAATTATATTCGTTTATTTCTGCAATAGTTTTGTTCGCGCATCTTACTCTTATTACAGGTTTTATAATCTGCGATAGTATGGAGCAAACTTGTACAGATGGCAATTCAAAAGGCACCCAAAAAACTTTTTCTAAGTGTCTCTTTTACGGGCTTTAACATGAATTGTTGAGTAGACGTCGAAAATAACATTTTACGACGCTTTTGACTATGATAATATTTTAAGCACAAAATAGCTAATATCGCTTAGGACAGTATAGCAGGAAATTTTCTTGGGACGAGCAGCATTTCGCGTGCAGCTATTCGGGGGTCAAACCCGCATGCCCAAAAAAGACGTAGGATCATGAAGTCCCTTCAGAACTCTTGCACCTGTTTGAGTAACTCATAAATTCAAGAACATATGCAATCATTCGTGACGCACCTTGTCAACCAACCCCGCAGCAACCTCAGTTATGTAAGTCGGGTGTAACGTTGTTACCCAGTTGCCACAGGCCTTGTCAAAAGGTTCAGCAGATGAGCTGTAGCCATAGGGTCCTGATGCTTGATGTGTGTGAGCCAGATCAGCGCTAATCAGCATGACGACTGTTTCTGGTATAGCATCCAAGAACTTATATAATTTTCTTCCTGTCGAATATTAAAGCACTCATATCAGCATTCAAGGCAAGTATATAAATTTGCTGCGGTCATAATCTTAACGAATATACCTGAGGAATCCACTAAACAACTGTCTAACAATATGATGACTTTCAATATTGTCTATCCTACAGCAGGTAAATATTTCTGACATGATAATACAAAGTAATTTGCAGAAGACTAAAATGACATATTTCATGTCTGATCTCATTTTATGCATACATATATTTTGTTTTGTTTCGTCTGTTTTACATAAGACTAACAGATGGAGCTCGCGAAAAAGTCAAAACTACTGCTGTAAGATCGACGCAACAAATGTACTGTGAAAAAATAAATACGCGCAAAACATGCATCTGAAAAATACGCATGAAATATCTTTGTGTTCAGTGATCGAGGGAGGAAATTTGATGTACGGCGGAACTGGGATCAGTCTGATTTTGGGTCGGACACACATGAAAAGCCGAACATTTGTAGCTTTTGTTTCCATAAAAAAAGATTCATAAATTGCGGTATTAAAGTCTCGATTTTATCCGTTTTCATAAATAATTATGCCATATTTTCTTTATAAATTTTCCTACACTCATTTTGATAAATAACATCACCAAAGTTATAAAAAATAAGATCGCCTAAGTCATAATAATAAGATGGTAAATCTGCGGAAAATATCATTCCGTTTTCCTTTATTGTATTTCCTGCAAATTAAGAGAATTTATCGTAAATAAGTCTATTGATAGCTATTCAAACAGTGCATTTACTCTTTTCTTTACAACAATTTATGAATTTACGAATTTACCGAGCTCCAGGAGTTGTGCTATCATTTGCACTGGTCTCGTATATCGTTCTGATGGGTGCGACAAAATAACAAGCCTTGATTTGCCTAATTCGTGCACAAAAGTGAGCGGAATGGTTTCTGCCCATCTGAATAAAAACCAAAGTTTAGCAACAAAAAATAGATAAAAAAAGTAAATTAGAAGATGCCTATATTTTGCACGTTTTTGCATTATATGTAGGTTTAATGAGTTATCACAATTAAGCTCGATACAATGACAAAGGTCTTATATTTGTTTCGGAAAATATCAATTTCGCATAATCAGACATAACGCAAAAATTTAAGCACTCAAAAAGTTCCATTTAATTGCACACAGGACGTATTTAGACAATCGCGGGTGGTCGCCACGTCAGGATAGAAAAATCGCATATCTTTAGTTAGAAATTCTTCAAAATTTCGGCGCTTCGTACCGAAAAAGACCTTTTCCACAGCCAATAGAGAAAAGAAATTTTTTGAGGAAAATTTGAATTTTTTGATTTTAGTGGATGTACGAGTAGCATAGTGAAAGACGCCGGGAAATGCGGCTTTTACTAGCTAAACACTGTTTCCGATATTAAAACCATTGTATAAACCAACATAACACAACAAAAGTGCGATTTTAAATCATTGAGCCTGTATGAACTTAAAGTTGTCTCATAAAAAGAAAGCTCTGAACCTTATGAACAATCATCAACGGCGGATTTAAGATGACTGGGGTCGCCGAGCACCCACTGGTAAAACACTGGCAAACGTACCTATTTTTTAAATCATTTCGGTCTTTCTCAGCATTTTTTCAACTTGTTGTAATGCTGTAATGATCATCAGATTTTTTGTCAGTCTTGCAACTTAATTTGTGCCAGAAATACAGTCTCTTGAATGAAACGAAATGAAACGAACAAATTCGGTGCAGAATCAGCGCTTTTTAATATTATTAAGTTTTCTTTTCAAGCAAAAATTCTCAAAATTACATAGCCTGACCTCTGAATGTGAGTACAATCACCGTTTTAGTAATTTCTCATGTTCAGACATTCTGAAGCCAGAATTTCTCAATAATTCATGCGCTTATTACCGGACTATTGCCCGTATATGTATTTTATGATACTTTGACAGCAAAAAGAATTTTTATACGCTAAATTATTCTAAAATTTTGAAATTGTTCAAATAAGTCCTGCCACCAGAAATGACCTGAACTGAAACTAGTAAGACCGCACGAATGCCGAAAATATTATTCTATAAAACAAGATTTACGGGATTTTGGCTGTTTCGGAAACAGTTTGTTTATGGTCTCTGTGCTGGATCCTTCACTAACATTACGAACAAGCAAGAGCTTAAAATAAAATTATATCAATTACTTCAGAATAGCAGGCTCGTCTCCATCGCCCGGCGGCCCAAAAAAGCTTAAGCCCGAAACATTAAGCCCATTAATGCTAAGATTGTGGGCTAGCTCGGCAGATAATTGTGCATCCAGTTGAACATTGACTTCATAGCAGCATGGTGGACAGATACAGTTATCTGTCTCTACGCTGCCATTTCCAGTCGGGTTCAGATAAAATAGGAATCTGGTTAGATCAGCTGCACCGTGTGGCGTACTCAGTAGAATTATATCTGGCTAGGAATCAAAAATGATTTGAAGCGATCTGGTGATACAGGCGTGCACTTCTGATTCTAGATATTCAGGAGCATTAAGGATAAAATTCCGTGTGAAAAATAAGGCATAATTAAAACCAAAACTTATAAAATAAAACCTTTTCTGTATAAATGAGTAAAATGCTTACAAAATTTTAATCGATGTACTTTTGTGGTATTTTAAAATTAAGACGAATTTTCAGGGCTGTTTTAGCTCGATAAAGATCACTGGCTACGCCTCTAGATCAAGCTGACCCCCAGATATATGTTATCCGGAACACCGCTGTAGGAAGGTAATTAAGCCTGTCTCAAATTACCTCACGGTTAAAATTATTGAACTCGATTTGAGTCGAAAGTATTTTACTTTTATTGAATTTAGCTTCAATCGCTCATAAACCAGTTGGTCTTTCTTGAATTCATGGTAACTTTCCTAGTATGAACCAGCGCACTCAACAACAATTTTATAATAACTTAAACAACATAAATCAATAAGTAGTGATAAGAAAGGATCTAAGATAGTACATAATTTTCTTATACATATTACGATAGACTTGAGACACTGCAATAGTGTAAGTAGGAACTCTATTTTTTCATGATTCGCGATTTCACTGGGGAAAAAATGAATCCTCCTAAGACTGTAAATAACCAGAGATGATTAATTAAGGCAATTTAAAATATTATAACCTCAAGATTCTTGATATAACGACCGATATCAACAGCGGCTCTGTGAATTTTCCAGGCATGCTGTCTAGCTTGCATATCTGCCGGTCGAAAACCGCTCGGATTTAGTGCTATTCCTCCGTGTGGTAAGATAAAAGCACCGATAATATTCGATTGAACACTATTCAACTTTAAGTGCAACATCAACGAAACCAGCATCGCTGCGCATGCACGGCTACCACGAGTTGGCTTCATTATTTCATCTATTTAGCTAATTGTGGTAAAACTATGATTTCGGAGTAGCTTGTCTTCATTGTTCCGAGAACGAACTAATAAGTTCAAGTCGAAAGGGATAAAAATTAAGACTTTAGGGATACAAACGAATGCCATTGTTTAATCGTGTACCCTTTGAATCAGTGGTGGGTGAGGTGAATCCAGGATTTTCGTAAGAGATCGGAAGCTCAACTTTTTCTTAAACATTTAGAAACAGGTCCAAAAAGCCATTGTGCATATAAAATAGCGGTTTTCGCCGTTTTTACATTGAAATACCTTTATTCAAAATAAAGGGTCCTGTAGTACACAAAAAAGCCAGACGGTTGAAAGTGAATCGCAGGTCTTACATTGAATTTACTGCACTGAATGCTAGTAATTTTCCAGATTGACGATCGGGTAAGATAATCGTCAGTCCCTTCGCTTTATTTAATTCACACATGGGCATAGGTGGGTGATGAGGGGTGTATTTTACCCTTACCTCAAATTTTGGAAATTCACTTAGGTACTTTCAGGCGATTTTGAGAAAACGAAAGATGCGTTATGATAATTTTTGAGATTATTTTGGAAAAAGACTTAAAAGTCAACCTGAAAACGTTAAAAGACCAATATTCTCCAAATTTTTTAATCACATAAATTTGCAGAAACTTTGTTTAGACGAGTCAAGAAACCCAGTTTGCCGCGCGTGACGTGTTATTGTACCATATTATAGTATCCTAAAATATACACGTACAGCATGCGCATTGACTTTGGGACCGTCTTTGTGTACAAAGAGATTTTGAACAAGAACAAATGAACACAATTTACTATATGACTATTTTTTTGATTTCGCCCTCCTCTCACCATCTCTACCTTGCCCATCTACGGTTTCATTGTTTATACATTCTAATCACCTTTTAACTGTTAGGAGTCTCAAGAATTTCTAAACAGATTATAGGCCAATCAGGGCGGCAACCTACCATTCTCTATTTCATGTGCTTTTGTTTAGGATGAAAATTCTGTTAACAGTGTTATTTTGGTAGCCAACAAATAAATAAAATACGATATTGGTATAGTTTGCTTAATTTTGATATAATATTTTTGATATTCAATTTGATACATACAGCGGCGGATCCTGGATTTTCTGACAGGGTGGGGGCGGGCGGAACCCAAAATTTCCCTAATAATGTTCAAAATTATCCGAAAATGCGTCCATTATGCATAAAGTAACTTTTTTGCCGTCTTTTGATAGACAGATTCATTTGTGAACCGTAAAATATAAAAATTTTCTAAAGTTTTCAGCAAAAAATGCGCAAAATTAGTGTAAAAGTTGGCACAAAGCGTCAAAAAATACTCAATAAATCAATGTTAAAACTAAAAAATCATTGTTCTGTATTTAAACTAGACGTATAAACAAGGTTTTTAAAGCGTCAAAAAAGTCAATAAATGTCATTAATAATTACTTACTGTCCGGCGCGAATGGCAGGAAAATTTTGAAAAATCAAGATAAAACATGGCCAAAATCATAAAAAAATATACGTACATTATTCTCTATTGCACCCAACTATTTTTTGGCCCAGGAAAGGCAGCCGCCCCCGCTTCCCCTAAATCCGCCCTTGGGACACATCTTTGACATGTTTTTTTTCACGAAAGGGTAAAGTACATTGTAATGCAATCACTGCTCACGAACTATTGTAATTCGAATTATAACGTTCTAAATATCATTGTGTGAAAAAAATATAAGAAACACAATTTTTATGCATTATGATGCAAAATTTAAAACAATCTTTATCTATGAAATAAGAAAATCCCAAAATTAACGAGATTAAATGAAACGGATCATAGGTGACATAAATGGTGCATATCAATGAATTGATCTTGATCCTTCCTTGCATCATATATGCTGAGCACTAAACGGCAAGAGCACCGATGTACACAAGATTTACTAATGCAGGCCGTCTATAAGGGGGCGGGGGGCGGTCGCCCCCACCCCTGGCCGGGAAAATAATTTTTGGAAAGTAAGATAGTGCTCGGAAAGATGGAAAAATTGCATGTCTTTGACGCAAAACCTCCAAATTTTTGGCGCTTTGCGCCAGATATGACGTATTTTCTATAATTTTGGCTTAAGCGCGTCCCAAAAACGGTTCTTTTTACAGCCTTTTGAGTAAGAAAAAGATTTTTTCGAAAATTCTGAATTTTATGATCTCAATGGATAAAGCATGTCAAAAACATGTCGAACAATATAGTTTTTGCGAGCTATCCCGACGAATTTATCAATAAATAGACAAATTTATGTGGGGTCCGGCCGAGTCCTGGATACGGACCTGCATACAGTGGCGAATCCAGGATTTTCTTAGGGGGCGGTACCCCTAAGGGGCGGAACCCTGACTTGGGCGGAAAAATTAGCCGTTTTAACCGAAAAATCGCTCAAAAATCCTTAATTTTGCGCACTATTTTGGGCCAATGGGGGGAAGCGGCCGCTCCCCCGCCCCCCTAAATCCGCCCCTGCCTGCATATATATGTACATAGGGTAGGTAGGTATATCTGTATCTGGGTAGTTATTTGTCACAATTTGATGATGATCCTTCCTAAAAATTTGAAAAATATAAATATCAAACACTTAAGAAGCTATATGTGACAAAGAGACGAAAAACACAAGCACTTTACACCAAAATTATATTGAAATTATATCAAAAATATCTTATGATTTCCAGATTTTTAATATGACAAAATATGGAATATCAAAATTCCTTGAATTAAAATATGATATTGCCAATCAAAATCATCAGAATTTATTTTTGATATGATGATGATATTGGAAAGCTAAGAGATGAATTATTTTCAAGTTTAGTCTGTCAATGTCATGCTATGTGAACTCAGCATGAAGAAAAATAATAAAGTCAGGAATGTGATATTCTGCATAAAATGTATAGCATCGTGAATTATACTCGTACTTTTTCATACTTTCAATATATTAATATTCTTTGGCTAGCAATTAGACGAACATGTAAAGAGCAGTAAAAGTACAGTATTGAAGAGTTCAAGGTGACGTCAACAAGCGAGACGAAATAGCCAAAAGAAAAACACGAAATGAAATAGAATAAATACAGTCCAAATATCGCCGATGTTATGCTAAAAGTCGAATGTCAGCCGGAAACCAGAGCAATAATGAGATTTGAATGGTTGAAAGCCCGAAAAGGCGGTAGTTAATGGGAGTACGTACCTACTTATAATATAGGTACATGAATAACTGGACGCCGAAAATAGGTATGGTAGGCAACCGGTTTTACAACAAGCTTTTACTTTTTTCCATAAACCAAGTCAGCTTTAAAACAGACAAATGGACATAAGCAGTAGTGAGCAAACATCGGTTTTTGTCCGTACGCTTACTTAAAATGTATCACACTTGCTATACAAACAGGTATGTCGCCAAAACGATACCTTGTACATACCGAATTAGATAACAATAAGTGCAATAAAATTGCATGCAAGCTCTTTATTTAGTCTCCAACGGCACCTTGGGGAAATTCAGAAATAATGCAATCGAGAACAGCCTGCGATCATATTTATTGCAAGTACTATAAGAAGGCATTTGTATGTACTTTGCCCACCTCGAATTTGCTCTCTTCAATTGTCTATCGCTAGTCTACATAAATTCTGCCCAAAAAATGCAAATTTATTCACATGCTAAGGTATATGTATAAATATGCACAACGCATAGACTGTGTAAAAGAATACTGACCAAGATTGACCTGACCTGAGTAGCTTACTTACAAGACCTACTGTAATTGTCATCCTAACCCTGAAATATAGGCTATATAAAAGAATGAGCTACAACAAATAATTTTATGGTACATATTCTGATTTTCTATGGTCAAAATAGCATTAGATTTTTCATTGCATTACCTGCAGTAGTACGCGAGAAAAAATGTTCATTTTAACGGACAGAATGTACGGGCCAACCCGTAAATCCTACTAGTGTTTCCCCCGGTGGGAGAAACGTTTCTCCCATCAAAATTTCCCCCGGAGGGAGAAACGTTTCTCCGGGTGTGGTTAAATATGCTTATCATGGTTTCGCCGTTTCTCCCAGTCTCCGGGTGTGGTTACCTATACATATCATGGTTTCGCCGTTTCTCCCGTTTATCCCAGGCTCCCGGTGTGGTTACCTATGCTTATCATGGTTTCGCCGTTTCTCCCGTTTATCTCAGGCTACCGGTGTGGTTACCTATGCTTATCATGGTTTCGCCGTTTCTCCCGTTTATCCCAGGCTCCCGGTGTGGTTACCTATGCTTATCATGGTTTCGCTGTTTCTCCCGTTTCTCTCATGGCTCCGGGTGTGGTTGCCTGTGCTTATGATGGTCCCGCCGTTTCTCCCAGGCTCCAGGTGTGGTTACCTATGCTTATCATGGTTTCGCCGTTTCTCCCGTTTCTCCCGGACTCCGGGTGGGGTTACCTATGCGTATCACGGTTTCGCCGTTTCTCCCAGGCCCCGGGTGTTGTTACTTATGAGTGTCATGGTCCAGGCTCCGTGTGTGGTTACCTATGCTTATCATGCTATTTCTTTTTTCATATCTTTTTCATTAGTAGGATTTACGAGTTGGGCCGAATGTACAATCAAAATTACACATGTTAATTAAATTGATCTTAGTCATATACTCCAAAAACAATCTTTTTGTATTATATGCTTAGTGGTTCAAAACTCAATCTTTTTTTCCTATATGCTTAGTAGAGCAGAAATTAATTTTAAACACGACTGTTCGCCATGGAATATTTTTGAAAAATGAGCTTGCTAAGCGAGAGTTGTAAACCAAGAGAAACTTAAAGTTTAAACCTGCCATTACATTATGAAGAGAATTATAAAAGATTTTAAACTCAAAGAAAATGAAAAAGGTGGGATGTTGGTAAATTAAAGCAAATTTAAAGGATATGATGAAACATTATTGTTGAGAATGGGACGATCACGTGCTATGTACAAATGACTCCTTGATTGAAAGATCAAAAGAGTTGGTTGCTCGACTGATAACCTTGAAGCAATCTGATGTAATTGGATGATTGCTATTTGAGATATGTTTGTGAATATCAGATAAGCTATCACCCTGAATTGGCTTTCCTGTAGCAAATGAGATGCCAGTATGCTCTGCAATTCTACTCCCAAAATGTCGGCGAGTTTCGCCAATGTAACTAGCCATACAGCTAGAACACGTATACTTATAATACTAAATTTGAGAGTAGCTTAGCAGGTACAGCATCCTTGTTCTTGAAAAACCGGCTGATACACATGACAGGTTTGTAAACAAACCTTACTCTAATCTGAGGGTAAAATGCAGATATAAGCTTTAGAATTCTGCTGCGTACATTGTAGCCATGCACACCAGTGTAAGGCAGAACAAGAGAATAGCCTAGTTTATCACACCCGACTTTTGTTTCATCACTCTTATAATAAACCTTTGTCATAAAGTCTGATATGACCTTATCAATCAAGCCAAGAGGATACTCATTATGCAGTAGAGTCTGCTTCAGCTTGTCAATATCAGAGACAAAAGTCTGATATGAGTTACAAATCATGTAAATACGACTCACAAGTGTCCTTATTAGACCAACTTTATAGGCATAAGGAATGAAATGAAGCTAGACAATTTGGCATAAAGGCCAAAAAATGTGGGCTTCTGATATGATGATGTCACAATATCATCGGACTTCCTTTCAACAAGCACATCAAGGAAATTTAATTTCTTGTCACATTCAGTTTCAAATGTGAACTTCATATTAGGATGTTGCTGATTCATGTAATCCCAGAACTTTCTGGGTTGATTTCTGTCAGAAAACACAACAAATGTGTCATCAACATAACGTACCTACATAAAACTTGAGGTCTGATCTTTATACTACAGTCTCTGAGCCACTTTGTCTCATGATGGCTCAACAAAATGTTGGCAAGAACTGGGCCAAGCATATTACCCATAGCAACACCATCTATAAAAAAATACATATCTGTTGATAGATTTTACTATTGCACGTAAAGTAACGTAACACTCTTTAATTGAAAGTTCTAGAAGCAGTTTGAATTGATGACGATTCATATTATTTACTAACATGACATTCTGATCATCAAATAGTTTCCTAATACATACGTCAATGGTCTCATTGAGTGGAATATTGGTGAACAAGCTTGGAACATCAAGACTAGCCATAAAATTAATTTATTGAGTCGAATTGTTGATGTATTTATGAATTGTAAACACACATTAGCAAAAGACTAAACACAGTTTCACTAATTAGTGAAGTTAAAAAAAGCTAATGCAAAAACAATACATTTTTGATTAGAAAACTTGTTGTTGGACTATATTATGAGTTTCCTATTAATAAAGTTGCATTGGAAGAAAAATAAAGTCCCTTTAGTCACAAAAATGGCATTTTTAGTGGTTTTTATTTCAAAGTCATTAGCAAATTTACCCAACAAAATTAGATTTTTCTAATAGATCTTGATCTATTCTTTATTCTTCTTTTTAATTTTTAGTCAGATTATAAACTCTCAAAAAGTGTCCGTTTTAATGGATGCCAAGGGATAATCAGTCACGCAGCAGATGGCCTTCTGAATTTAGGGGACAATTTGAAGTGAGGCATCTCGTGGTAGGCACCTACAAATCTTTGAGCGTTTCTTGGCGAAATCTGTACGATAGAGAGAAACCGTAACACGGAAGGTAGGGAAAAATTACTCTTCATCATCTCTAATATTATTCTAGGTACACACAAAAGATGTAACGTTCAATATAGATAGATTTTTTTGATATTAGATTCGAGCATGGCTCAAAAATTTAAGTTTTGTCTTTACACTCGATTTCGCTGCATTTCAAAGAGATGCAGAGGCAATACATGAAATTAATAATTCGGCACAACCGTGAATAATTTTTATTTATCACCCAAGCCCATACCTTACCCAAACAGAGGTATTAATAGGACGGCAAAAAGTATGTACAAAAAATAAATCCTATGTAAGACCGAAAATTTCGGGGTTATTAGATCAAAAGTTAATAACCTGCGGTTTTGTCTTTCGGATGCACTTCGGAAATATTTAAGTTTTACTATAGTGAGTGGCACAAGCCATTAGACAACGGCTCGTCAAAAAGGTTTGGGGTTACCTATATATTAATTTTTGAAGTTATTTTAGCTATGACTGAAATTATTTAAAAAATACACATTTATTCTTCAATGGTCTACTATTTTTAAGGGAGCGCTTCCCCCGCTTCGTAAATCCGTCCTTGGTTCGATTACATAATACTTTTCGATGATCACATCCCTTTTAAAAGTGTGATTTTAAAAAAAATTACTTAATATTTCCAAGAATTTTCCTGAAAATTTCTATAAATTTTCTAAAAGTCACAGCTAAGCTAGTCTTTAGTTTAACTCTTCTAGAAAGCTTACGATGTACGCAAAGATATTTACACAAGTAAATTAATCAATCTTGATATTTTACTATAGTAAGTATCTTATTTTATTTATTTTGTATTCTGGCCATTCTTATAATTTATGTATAATCTGTTTCACATAAGTCAGCGCATAAATTTTAAGTAATTTTTATCGAGCACTTCACAATCTGGCAGTTGTCGATACATACATACTATAATGTCTTTAAATAATTGAGATGTTATTTTGCAGGAGACATGATTTTGAATTTCACGCAAAATTTAAGCAATTTTTTATATGTACACGTATACTTGTACAAGTGTATGGAGCAAAAAATATAGCAATTCAATTATAAAGTTTAAATGCATTTTTTCATTAGAAATTGGAAAAAAATTTTTTTGCATGTCTGTACTTGATGTAGGTTTCAAAACTGCAGAAGTAGGTAGGTGTAAATACATGGGTGCCCTATGTATACGGAATCAACATAGGACACGGATGTATTTGCCTTCGAGACTTACTTAGGTACGTAGGTACTTAGATCTGCACTTAGCGCTGGCCCCGATCGCTTAGCCTGGGATCGCTTCGATCCTTGGACCCTCACAGACCTTACGGCTTCGATCCCCTCGGTCCTAATATTGCTGACCGCTTCTCGTCGGGTGATCTCAGCAGCTACGCCCTAAGACCTAAGGCTACCTACCTAGTCTCGGAATTGCCGCGGAGGTCAGTTGACCTATCTCAAAGCTCAAGTTGATTGTTTAACTTATTTTCAAGATTCGATTCCAACAGAAATGTTTTTTTGGTTCCTAATGTGTATAGCACAATAAACTTTGAAAACAACAACAACGAGCTCTATACTGATCAATCATCCTTAAAGATTAAATAATGTTTTTGATCAATTTTAGGTTTAAGAAAAGGATTAAGACTTTCGAACGAAAATAACAATCATATGGAATTTACCTATCCGTCCACTCTGAGAGTCGAAATCCTCGACGTTGGAAATTCCGACCTAACCCTCGGTATATCAGAAACCCCTGGGTAGGTTTTTTCTAATTTATTTCAACGTAGAATACACGTCCAAGTTGCCGGACAACAAAATAACACAAAAGAAAAACAAAACGCTCTCTACTATACAAGCGAGCACTGCCAACGAGACTAACTACGATGGCCTCATAGGACCATTACAGTAAAATAAACAAACGTCAAAATAGCATAATACTGAAACTCTTTTAAATCACAACGAATGTTCTATATTTATAACGGGTGTATCAAGAGTAAATAAACGGATATGTTCATCTCCCTGAAAAGATAAAATTTATTTCCAATCGAAATTTATACTGGACAATGTAGATTAACAACCAAACTAAAAAATGGAGGATAAATGGATCGCAGCTTTACAGTACTTGAGCGCCATTAAGCGCTGTACATTTCCATAGTCTATGACGGACTGATCTGCAAACTTTTGCGCACAACTCTGGCGTTATCTCAGCAAATCCATCTGTGATGTAACTGGCGCAACTCATCAAGATTGCCTGCGTCTCGAGCGAATACCTTTTCTTTCAAAACGCCCCAAAGGAAAAAATCGGGTGGAGTAAGATCACATGAACGCGGAGGCCACTCAACAGGTCCTCGACGACCCAGCCAACGGCTTGGAAACTTCGCATCTAGCCATTGACGAACTGGAAGAGCATAGTGGGCTGGTGCGCCATCATGCATAAACCACATAGAATTTGCTTCATTGCAATCCTGTAAATCTGGCCAAAGCCTATCATTTAGCATTGTTAAATAGCTTTCTTGTGTAACAGTATCATCAAAAAAATAAGGGCCAACGATTCCCTGCGACCATAATCCAGCCCAAACGCAGACCCGTGGGGATTTTAAGCTAAGTTCTATTTGCATGTGCGGATTCTTTTGTGCCCAATAGATGCAGTTGTGACGATTAACATGACCGTCTAAGTGAAAAATCGACTCATCCGACCATAAAACAAGATCTTCCAATCCCCGATTTTCATCCAATTTTTTCAGCCATGTTTCACAAAATTCCAAGCGCCGATCGTAATCATCTTCAAGTAAGCCATGAACCAGAGAAGGATGATAGGCCTTCAAGCCATGTTCCTGGAGAATACGCTGAATCGCCATTTTATCCACATTCAAATGAGCTGATGCTTTTCGAATTGAGGTACCCGGTTCCTTATGGAACTCCTCCAGAACAGATTCAACGTTTTCTTCAGACCTCGACGATCTGGGGCCTCCACTGCGAGGAAGGTCAGCAACACTTCCGGTCTTATCAAAACGTGTGTTCACGTTGATAATTGTTCTAACAGCCGGCGGTTGTGAGCTGAAATCTTTCGGCCATTTCCGAACAACCTGATGAGCACTTCCATAAATTGAATACAGTCGCACACATTTGATTTTTCTTCCAAAGATAAACGACTTCCCGCCATTCAATATAATTAGAATATATTTAAGATAAATGCCTTAACAAACAAACAAAAATAAAGTAATTAATCGACATCAATTTGGATTTATATATAACCTAATCCGTTTAATTACTCTTGATACACCCGGTACAAGCGGTATGCATGAAACGATTACTATTATCATATACTTAACTCTATGTTACCGGACAAGTATCTTATTGTTTTTTATTATTGAAAATTGGGGAAAATGTGGGAAGACCGAAGGCATAGCCCACAGTACACTATCGTAGATAGCTACTAGTATTGGCTATGTAGTGGCTACCGCGAACTGCTAAGGCAAGTTCGCCAAAACGTGTAACTCTCGTAGTTACATAGGTAATTAATATGTTTCAAATGGCTTTTGTATTTTCTCTTTTTTATGAAAGCTTCACGCCGGAATGAGAACCGTTTGAAAATTTCGCGCTATTCATGCAATTTTGAGATGCTAAGCCGATGATATTTTACTATCTTTCAAGGGCCGCTAAAGACTGCTTCGCCCGGGACTGCTAAAACCCTAAACACAGCCCTGTTTAATAATTATGAAACACATAAATGATGCCAGTTTAAAGTCCGTAAAAACCTTTATGGATATGTCCAGCTAGAATTACTTTTTGATTTTGCATGACAGAAACTTCGTGTTTCCATTCGAATGCTACATACATATATGCCACATCTTGTTCTCCATGGATGCTGGATTATTTCGAACCTTTTTGTTATGAATAGAGAGAAACCAACCACATTACTTTGCGCAATATTATTAATGCAAGCCCAGTGGCGGATCCAGGATTTTCTGACGGGGGAAGGGGAGGGGGAGGGCGGAATCTACATTTTCGTAATAGTGCCAAAATTTGTACAAAAAATACGTTCATTATGCTTAAAGTAACGGTTTTTGTCGTCTTTGAATGAGAGAATTATTTGTGATCTAAAAGATGTTGGAGATTTTCGGAACTTTTCAGCTGAAAACGCGCAAAATTAGTGCGAAAATCGGCGCATTGTACCAAAAAATGCTCAAAAAAATATTTTAAAAATCTAAAAATCTCCGTTCAGCAAATAAACAACTCTTCTAACGTAAAAATAAAGTTTTTAGAGCGCCTTGAAAGTCAGTAAGTACTAATAATGAGTACTAAGCACTATCCAGCGCGAAGTGCCAGAATGATCAAAAAAAAATTGTGATAAAAATGGCAAAAATCATGGATAAAAATGCAAATTACCCTCTATATTACGCCCGCGTATTTTTTGATGACAGGGGGCAGCCACTTCCATCTCGATCTTCCTCTAAATCCGCGCTTGTGCAAGACACAATGTTTTGATTAAACTTAGCAATAAAGCAAATTACTGTACACTTCTTTTTGCAGACGACACGACACACGACACGACACGATATTGATCAATCAAATTAAGTTTTGTAGTCACGGTCACCGTTCTTTTTCCACATTTAGGGGTTTTTGTGGACCAGAATTCCGGGATGTGGAAAAAAATTTTGGAGCTTGGTTCACATTGTGGAAAATTTTTGTAATGCGAAAGTGCGTTCTAGATGTGTGAAATTCCGAAATTTGCCGGCGCAGCGCGTCGATTGCCGCACTTTTATCGACAACTTGCTCTAGAAATTTACTTTAATTGAAAATACTAATCTTTCAAACGGATTTGGACAATTTTTATAATGCAAAAATGCGGTTCAGTGCCAAAATTTCAAAATTTTACGGCGCTTCGCGCCGGATTGATTTGATTTTATATTTGTTTGTTACTGATGTTAAGGCTGCGCTGCGCCGAACGCAGCACTTTTATCGACAGCTTGCACTATAACTTTACTGTGATGAAAATTCTCATGTTTTGCACGGATTTTCGGACACTTTTTGTAGTGCAAAAATGCGTTTTAGAAGTTAAAATCTCAAAAATTTTCCGGTAATTTAATTACTCGCTATTGATGTTTAGGTCGCGCCGCGTCGATTGAAGCAATTTTATTGCAAAAATGCGTTTTAGAGTGTTAAAATATCGAAATTTTCTGGCGCTCCGCGCCGTTTTAATAAATTATTGAGTTTTTATTCTTCGACGAGACTCCAGAAATCGGCTGAAGTGCACTAGAGAAGTCTGAAAATGCATGTTCATTGCAGTACACTGTGGACCAAAATTTAAAATGTAAAAGGAATTTTTGGTATGGTTCAAATTGTGAACCAAATCGTTAGGCGAAAAAACGTTGGTTGTGGTGTCATCAGGTTGGCAGATATTAGGTTTTTACTATAATTGGCTAAAGTTAAGAATATGGTACATTTAGAAAAGGAGAAAAACGAATACGGAATGCCAAAATTTTTGTGCCAAACTGGTAGAACATGATGAATTGAAGCGCGGAAAAAAAATTTGGTGAAAATCTGAGCCATACTTGCAAAGTTGCAGGCAAGTGTCGATTTGAGTGTTGGGTGGGACGATTGAACGGCTCGATCCAAGGACTTACACATTTGTCAGAAATAAATAATATGGGCTGAAATTATGGAAGGAAGCATAGCAATGAAGGAGAAACAAGAAAAAAGGCGCGGAAAGCTATTTGAAATTTTAAAAAAACTTTAAAAAAGTTTCATTTTCTGCATGTTTTTTCGGTTTTACTTGATAAGATATAGGAAAATATAAGTTTTTGCTTCTAATATACTTAGGCTCAGGCTTAGTATATCTGAAAAAGTGTTTTAAGCTGCTTAGGTCGAGGTTGCTCCCGCTCAGGTCAATGTATAGATGCTTAGGTCGATGTATAGATGCTTTATTCGACTTATAGATGCTTAGGTCGATGTATAGATGCTTAGGTAGATGTATAGATGCTTAGGTCGATGTGTAGATGCTTATATCGATGTGTAGATGCTTATATCGACGTAAATTGGGTATCTACGTGTGATTCTGCATTCAGCTGTTTGAATCTTCAAATGCTTAGGTCGAGTAGATGCTTGCATAGGTCAAGAAGAGGCTAATTAACGAAACCCATAGCTTTTGTAATATTGATCATAGACGGATGAATATTTTTTTCCGCGCTTTCTTTCAACATGTTCTAAGTACTGAGCAAAAAAATCCGCTTTTCTGAAGTTCATTTCATAGTATCCTGAAAGTACCATATTCTTAACTTACTCCCTATAATTTTGTAAGTTTTCCGGGGCCTTTAGTAGGTTCGGCTTTCATGCATCAAATGAATTTTTTTGTCTTTTTGCAAAAAATCTAGTAACTTTTCCAGTATTAGCTTTTTCTTAACACCTAATCTTTTTCTGATGTCTTGTCAAACATAGGGGCGTTCAATGCCAACAGGTGTAGCAGTCAGAATTCTGTCAGAAAAGGGCTGGAAAATCTTCATTTTCAAAGTCGATAAAGAACAGGTATAAAAGTGCCGGAGTAAGTTAAGAATATGGTACTTTCAGAATCCTATATAATAAACTTCAGAAGAGCGGATTTTTCGCTCTGTACTTAGAACATGTTGAAAGAAGGCGCGGAAAAAAATTTCATCCATCTATGATCAATATTACAAAAGCTATGTGTTTCATTAATTAGCCTCTTCTCGACCTAAGTATTTGAAGATTCAAACAGCGGAATGCAGAATCACATGCAGATACACAATTTACGTCGACCTAAGCATCTATACATCGACCTCAACATCTATCTACGTCGACCTAAGCATCTATACATCGATCTTAGCATCTATACATCGACCTAAGTATCTATACATCGACCTAAGCATATATACATCGATCTAAGCATCTATACATCGACCTAAGCATCTATACATTGACCTGAGCGGGAGCGACATCGACCTATGCAGCTTTAAACACCTTTTCAGATGTACTAAGCCTAAGCCTAAGTATAATAGAAGCAAAAACTTAGATTTTTCGTAAAACCGAAAAAAACATGCAAGAAATATGAAAATTTTTTAAAGTTTTTCTTCAAATTTCAAACAGCTTTCCGCGTCTTTTTCTTTTTCTCCTTCATTGCAATGCTTCCTTCAGTAATTTCAGCCCAGATTATTTATTTCTGACAACTGGATCGAGAGCCGTTTAACCGTCTCAACACTCAAATCGAGAGTTGCTTGCAACTTTGCAACTATGGCTCAGATTTTCACCAAATTTTTTTTCTGCGCTAAAATTTATCATGTTCTACCAGTTTGGCAAAAAAAATTTTGGCATTCTGTATTTGTTTTGCTCCTTTTGTAAAAGTACCATATTCTTAACTTTAGCCAAAAGTGCATCGTAGTTGTGAAATAATGTCTTTTTTTGAACTGTTCTCTCACATCTTGCGACAGTTTAAATGCTAGGTAAGATCAAAACATTTTTTTTTGAAAAAATTAGTGTCGCACTTCCGCAAATTTTACAAATAAATTTTGAATAATAATGTTTTAATTGTCACAAAATCATTCAGATCTTGGTTCTGAATTTAGCCAATAAATAGGCAAATTACATTGGCGCAAAGTAGGGAAATTTATGATATTACGATCAGGCCCGTATCCAGGTGGGATAGGGGGCACGTGCCCCCCAAATGAAGTGTGTGAGATTTTTTCTTTTACCCCTTTTCTTTTTAAGCCAAAAATCGTAAAAAGCCGACACGCCAAATTTCAAAATTGTAAGAAGTCTATTTTGTCCTAAGCGTGTGGTTTAAATGCTCCATTTTCCAGTCTTTCAAGCGTGTTTTGCATTTGTCTTCTGTTCTGCACAGGTTTTATGCAGGAAATGAGATTTGTTTAAGAAGCAAAAATGACAGCAATTCTTTGGCAGTGATTATGAATTTACTGATGAGAATTGACCATTTGGCACTTCTGGAGTTTAGAACTATGGAAGAAATTTTTCAAATTAAGACATCCATTTTTATCGCAGACCAGTCATTTTGAAAGATTGGAATTTTTAGAATTCTTGGTTTTTCCAATTTTTTATATTATGGTCGATTCTCTTGCGTTGCGCAGACCAGTATTTCTTCAAAAATTATCCACTATGTTGTTTGTGGATCCGTATTGATACTAGGCAAGGCAACAAATAAGCCTAAGTTAATGTGGGGTTGCAGCTCATTGCAACCTTTCTAGCTCAGGTTTATTTTCTACCATGGTACCAACGTGAATGCACGTAACTAAACTTTAGCCTAGTTCTGATTGTGAATCAGACTGTTTATAATTCATACCTAGGCTTAGGCTTAGTATATGAGCATTCATGTTGATATACCAGGCAAAATAAGCCTGAGCTAATTGGGATGCAGTGAGCGGAGCAAGCTAACTGAGCTGCAAGCCCACATTAGCTTAGGTTTATTTCTTGCCTGGTATCAATATGGATCTGCAAGCAGGCAATAAGGGTTTTTTAGTCAAAGTCCGACCGCAAGAAACTTTAAAAAAAAATTGAAAAGAGTGAAAAAAGTCAAAAATTAAAAAATAATAAAATTTGAATTCCAAGAAAACTAATGGTCTGCGATCAAAATGGATGTCTATTCCTGATCAGTGCATGAAAATTGACCACATCTCGACAAATATCGAAAAAATCTGTAGAATCTCTTTATAATCATAAACTCCGAAGTACCCACCATTTTTAGGGTGAATTCAGAACAGTGATTTGGCTGATTTTTAAAAAAATTTTTACGTTAAGATTCGAAATTGAAGTGAACCTTCTACAAAATTTTTGGGCTCTGCCCTGTAACCCACTGGGGGAGGGAGCATTTGAGCGCACCAGCCCTGGATTCTCACCATATTTAAGGTACCTATCCAGGTAGTGAGATTTGCAAACTTAAATTCATCCTTTGGTCCCCCTTTATGTTTTAAAAAACGTTTCAGTCATGCTTCTTAAAACAAAATCCTGCATACGGGCCTGATCTTCATGCTTGAATGATTAAAAGAATGCTTAGAACGCATGAGATGCAGATCTTTTTATAGACTGTTGTCACATACGAGTAGCGCCGACTTTTTTAAGTTTATTTGCAAAAGATCGTCGCAGAACAAAGTTATGCAACCGCATAATCAGACAATATTTAGGCAGAAGCGTGGTTTCTAAACAATTTAAAACTTTTTCTCGAGAAAGCATGTTCTGCTACTTTTAGCTACATGCCTATTTGTTAAGCAGATACGTATATTTAATCTTGAACAAATGTTGCATTACAACATCCTCCAGATCTTTAGTGAAGAAAGCCATCAGTCATTCCTCTCCCCCTGAATCATTATACTCGAAGCAAGTAGTTGAACGTATCCATCATAATCGGCACGCAAAATCACGCCTGGATCATACATGATCTTGGGGGGGGCAGAAAAGTTTTCACCTTCCCCTCAGAAATTTTTTCACTCCCTTCAGAGTTCGCAAATTTCCCGAAGTTACCAAAACTTTCAGAAATTCGTGGAAAAGGTTAAGTTAATAGCGTTTTTAGCCATCTATTTTGTCAAAAGGGTAAAATTTTCGCCAGCTTCGCACTATATACTCATTTTTGACTATATTCTAACAAATTTTCGATTTTAGCTTGACATTTTAAAATGCTTTTATGCTATAGAAAGGTAGAGTACCGTCAGAAACGCTGAAAATGATGTTTTTTGACGCGTATCCAGTATCTACCATTTTTAAGCCCAAAAGGCATTTAAAAATTTAACCCTTCCCAGAATTCCTATGCTGTGCATGTCTGGTCAGGACACGGAAGTTTAGTAATTATACAGAATAGTAACTTACATTGTTAAAATAATCTGTTTTATTTGTATTCCAAAGCTTTGGCTTATTTTCATGGTATTACCTACCTAAGCTATATGTGCATTATTGACTGTTGGATAATAGAGAACGTCACGTCATAAGAAATGAACTTGTAATTATTGCAATCATTATCATTTCTAATGACGTCATAAATAGTTACCTACTATTCTTTAGAAGTAAATTTTTAATAAAATAATTTTTTTCTACGTCAACTTCTCAAGTGGCAGATGCAGATACGCGGAATCTTAATTTATCCCAATCTTCTACACAATTCATCCCATTCAAAAGGAATTATTTATCATTCAATAAAATTGACCTTCATGTTAAAATTATCTTGTGCTTACTTGCTTGCCTAATCCGATTCTCAGGCATGATTGCCTATTCGGGACATCATGATTGACACAGTCGTTGAACAATTTTCTTCCATTGCAGTCTGTCTGAGGCTAGCATGGTCAGATGTTTGATCCAGCTTTTGTTGTATTCTTTTCGACTCAGGTTGAACGGTTTCAGAATAATCTCTTCGGCTTCTTTATGCAGTAATCGATGCATTGTTTGTCTTACACCTCCTTTGGGTCTTTTCCATGTTGTATGGTTTGTACTTATGAATGTTAGAGCTGGCATACGTTCTTCTGGCATCCTTAGGACATGCCCGAACCATTTCCAGCGCCGGCATTTTATGGTTTCTGATATGTTTGGAATTTTTGCCTGTTCAAGGATTACTTTGTTCTTAATAAGCATTGGAAAATGAATTCCAAGGATATGTCTAAGGCATCTGTAGTCAAATGTTTCAAGTCTTTTTGTGTCTTTGACTCTTACAGGTCATGTCTCTGATCCATATAGCAGGGTGGCTCTAACTGTTGCACAATATATGCGGATCTTTGTTTGATGCCATACGTCCTTTCTTTTCCAAAAGCTTCGTAGAACACTAAAAGTATTTGCAGCCTTCCTGACTCTAGCTATTGTTTCTTCGGGAGCTCCTCCTGTTGTTGTTATTTGAGATCCTAGGTAAGTGAAGAGAATTGACTAACTCAATACTTTCGTCACCTAATCTTAGTGCATGGTCAGGGCTACCAGATGTCAAATACTTGGTCTTTGCAGAATTTATTTTTAGTCTGATGCTTGCGGCTTCTCTTTGGATAGTATTCAGCATGGCTTGTAGATCGGCTTGTGATTCTGCTAGAAGGGCAATATCATCAGCAAAAGTAAGATCTGATAAACTTTTGCCTGAAGGATGCAAAACAATACCATGCGGTGACTCTGTGAATGCTGTTTCTAGAATATGATCTAGACAATAATTGAATAGAAGAGGAGAGAGAATTCCTCCTTGTCTGACCCCAGTTGAAACTTCAAATTCATCACTAAAGCTTCCATAGGCACGGACTTTGCATATTGTCCTTTTATAAAGGGCAGCTATAAGCCGGCATAACTTTGGTGGAACTCCATCAGATTCGAGTTGGAACCATATACTAGATCGGTTTATGCTGCCAAATGCGGCTGTGAAGTCAATGAAGGCAACATGTGATTCTTGACGAAATTCATGCCTGAGTTCCAATAACTGACGCAGCGAAAAAAATCTGGTCAATACAACCTCTTCCTGGTCCAAATCCGGCCTGATTTTCTCTAGTTCTCATATCCCTTTCGGTAATAAGCCTGTTAAGAAGGATTCATTCCATGATTTTATAGGCAATGTTTAACAGGGAAATACTCTCTGTAGTTTTTACATTTAATCCTATCGCCTTTCTTATGTATTGGTATTAATATTGCCGTTTCCCAATCAGATGGTATGCTCTCTGTTGTCCAGATACTTTTGAAGAGTTGTTCAAAGTAAGGCACTAGTATCTCATGGCAACATTTATAGATTTCTGGATTGATAACATCGGCACCTGGGGCTTTTCCACTTCGAAGACTCTTAATTACCTTGGTAATTTCCATCTGATTTGGTGGTCCTTCTTGGACATTATACATTGTCAGTGCTGGCAATACAATGTGATGTTGAATAGCAGGAAGAGGTGCATTGTTGAGTAACTCCAGAAAATGTTGAATCCATTGATTGAGCTTTTGCGCTTTTATTGCAAATTAAATTACCACTTCCATCAGAGATTACATCACTGATTGGTTGAGTGTATTTCCTCGCAAGGTCCTTCATCAACTGGAATAACTTCTTGGAATCACCTGTATCTCTAGCTCTTTCAAGTTCTAAGGCTTTTTGATTCCAATAGACCTCTTTATCCTTGCGTGCCTGTTGTTTAATTTTTCTAGCAAGTACTTTCGCTGCATCATGTTTTTGATTGGCCACTGCAAGCTTACGCTCATTAGAGAGATTGATGGTATCTGCGCTGATCCAGTCATTATGGGCAGGTTTCGTGTAGCCAATGTCGTTTTTTGCAGCCTCAAATACAGCTTCCTTTATTTTTGACCAGTAGTTCTCAGGAGAGTTTTGTACTTGGGCTAAGTTCCCTTTATCGAGGTTAAATGAGCATGATCTTTTGAATTTTTTCATTATCATGGGGCATTTTAGTTGAGCAACATCAAAGCGTTGGACAGTTTCTACTTTTTTAGGGAAAACCGGTTTAAGGTTTACCTCTGAAACAACCATGGCGTGGTCAGTGACCACTTTTAATCCCCAGAAAGCTCGGCTATCAATGATTGAGTTCCTATATTTCTGCTTGATTAGGACGTAATCGATTTGGTTTCATGTTTGAGCATCAGGGCTGATCCAGGTCTGCAAGTGTCTCAGTTTATGACTGAAAAATGTATTCGTAATCATTAAACTGTAAATGGTGGCCAGGTTTAACAGAAGTGAGCCATTTATGCATTTGCGACCAACAGAATGTTGACCGACAACATTTCTATTTGAACTCGGACCAAGCTGCGCATTGAAATCTCCTGCTAATACGAGGTATTCTTTTGCTTTAACTTTACATATTTCATCTTCGAGCTGTGAATAGAAGGCTTCAGCATCATCGTCTGTAGCAGCATTTGTTGGAGCATATGCTGCAATAACTGTTGTAAACATTTTATTGCTGTAAAGCCGCATCACTGCAAGGCGTTCACTGATTGGGTTCCAGCTCTGTACAGTGTCCTGCATTTGATGTGACAAAGCAATGCTAACACCATGTTGGCCAGTACCCGCTGGTCCACTATAATACATTTTAAAGCTATCCTTGGTTGAGGGAACCTTTAATACAGTTGTTCCATTATTTGGTAGTCGTGTTTCAATCAGACAGCATACGTCAGCCTTTCTATCATATAAGGTCTTTGCCAGTAGTGATTGCTGGCCTGTTTGAAGCAGGGTACGCACATTAAGTGTGCTGAACCTTATTGGCCCTTGAAAGGGGCCGTTAGGATTTAAGCTTAATAAAGCTATGTTTGACACTTTTTACAGCCTCATATAACTTTGCGTCGCCTACCGGGTATGCCGTAGCATTTTGACTGCGGAGATTGTACTGTGCCATTTCATGATGTTTTTCAGCTTGAATACCACAAGGGCTCGCCACACCCAAGGGTCCACCAGTGGTCCGCGGTGTCCGAAGACACTACTCCATTAGCCATAATAGCATAAATGCTTTCTTGTACGGAGCTTTCCCCTATCCGCCACCCAGGGGACGCGCCGCTCAGCTCTGATGGAACAGCTGGCTTGTGCATATGGGGAGAGCCCACTGTTTTTTTTTGTACGAGCTGTACATGTACAAAGATCTCCGGAGAAGTTTTTGTACCAGCGAAAATTTTTTTGTACACAACGTATAGATATGCAATCGAATGTACACATTTTTACATACTACTAGATTCTTATCCGTGACCCGCACGCTTCGCAAAAGGTGTAACTTTGTCCTAAATTCAGCTGGTTATATTAGTTCGGCCTGAGACGCCAAAATTTTCATGAATCTTAGGTTGAAATTACACATAAAATTCGACTCAGCAAGTTAAAATGACTTGTGTTACACAATTATAAATAATAAGCGGTTGCAATGTGCTGACTGAATCTCATAATAGACACCAATTTGCTTATAAATTTAATGCAACGCAAAGATAAAAGAGTCAATTTTATCTTCAAACGGCAGAAAACAGTGCAAAGTTGTTTAATAGTTCTTTTTTCTGCATAAAATCTTTATAAAACAGTGGAAATAGATGTAAATGATGCTTCAATCTGTACAAAGATGCTTACAGATAGATTTCAGAGTGTTAAATGTCCGCGCTTGGAGCTAAATAGAATGTAATTATGATAGTCGGCGCGAAGCGCTGAAAAATTTTAGAAATTTCGCTAAAAAATACTCCAAAAAACGTTAAAATTACTATTACTTTGCCCGAAAAAGTCTTTGTACATTGTACAAAGATGGCTCCGAAAATCTTAGTACGAGCCTCGAAATCTTTGTCTCATACAAAAAAACAGTGGAAGAGCCTAATTTCAATGAGAATTGCTTGCTTATGTAGACGAGTAATTTTTTGAAAATGTCATCATACGTATATTTGTGCTGAGTGAAATGAATAAACAGAATAAATTAATGCTGTTTTTCTGCACTGCAAAAAGCCTACATTCCTTTACATTATTTATGCACAAATTTTTTTGCAGTGTGCTAAAATTCCAAAATTTAGCGCTGGGCAAAAATACTGGAATAAATGCATTTTTTATATTTATTGCGAAATTTTTCGTTTTAAAGGCATCTAGTTTCATCTAAATTTCCTAGTAATGAGTAGCTCGGAAGAAGTCTCGTGGATTTCTTGGTTTTGCGGCTTGCGAGGCAACGAATTTTTCTGCGAGGTAGTCTGTATTAAATTTACTTTATGCATTTTTTGTAGAGTCAATTATCTTCTGTTATCTATTGATTTTGAAGGTACTTTTTCAATAAAGCATATACGCTAAGTGACCATACATGTAGAGCAGGAGAATGCTGGGTCAGACTCAAAAATTTCAAAAAAAGTACCTTTTTGGGCTAAAAACTATGTATATGCACGTCAAAACACTGTTTTTGATGTTTCGGACAATGCCCGTTCTTTCTAAAGCATATAAACACGAAAATTCAGAAATTTCGTAAAAAATCAAGAAAATTGAATAAAATATAGGCAAAACCGTGTATATGATGTGAAGCGCCAAATGTTTGAGAGTTTTGAGCCAAAAATGAGCTAAAAACGCTTAAAAGGGACACTTTACAATTTAAACCTTTACAATTCTAACCAAATATAAACAAGTCTGGGGGTTCGCAGCCATTTTGCGGGGGGATGGGGTTAGTTTATCCTGAGGTCAAACCCTTCTAAACTCCATGAACTCGTACATGTGACGCTGACCCATATCCAGGTGTGGGGTAAGCGACACGAACACCTCTTTACAAATGAAAAAACTTTTGATTCTCCTAACACAAGGTTCCCGTAAAAAATGGAAAATTCTCGAAGTGCATTTAAAAGACTTTCAGAACGATTTTTTAGCGTATGTACTTTGAGATGATAAATGCAAGATTTATGCGTCAAAAGCCTCATTATTTATCCTTTCTGACGATGCTCTATCTTTCTGGAACATTAAAACATGAAGAAATTTGAAAAAAATTTAGAAAAATCGAAAAAATCTAATAAAATATAGTCAAGAAATGATTACATGGCTCGCAGCGCCGAATATCTAACATTTTTCAACAAGCTGATAGCTAAAAATGCTTCAAAAAGTATGTTTTCTAAGAAAATTTTGAAAAATCCTGAAATCTGGGGTTGGGTGAAACCCAATGTTTTTTTGTGCAAGGTCCGTTTGTACATGTACAAAGATAGTCCCCAAAAGTCTTTGTACATTTTGTACATGCAAATTTTTGTGTACTATAATATGGTGCTGTAGCGATTTTAGTGTGGTAAAACAGGGTTTTTCGATCTTTGGTAGTGTATTTTAGCTAGTTTCTGGGTTTCTGATACCAAGAATTGCTAAAAATTGTCTCAAAACGGCGCGAAGCGCAGAAAAATTTGACATTTTTCCATTCTGAATGCAAATTATGCCATTTTAAAGATATATCGGACAAACAATTGCTCATTTCGAAATTTTTCTTTGGAATTTGACACCTTTTAACAGTTTTTGTCTTCCCAAAAATCCTTGTAAATGTACAAAGACGGTCCTGAAAAGTCTTTGTACATCGGAAAAAATCTTTGCCGAATACAAAAAACACTGGTTAACTCCAAAATTATTTATAGTTTGAGTAGAAATCAGTTGTGCGGATAGATTAGATGATAGATTTTTTTTGTACATGAATAGAATATGAAATGTAGTGAAAAGTTTTTGAAATTTAAAAAATTCTCTTTGCCATTGTTTAGAAATCAAGGGAAAGAGGGAGAAGGGGTGGGTGGGGCAAAAAATTTTCTGGCTCTGGGGAATAGGGGGGACGAGCAACTTCAAGTGATAGAACCGCCACATTCTCCTGTTACATGTATGCTGATACCCAGGCCCGTATCCAGGATTCGACCAAGGGAGGACCCAGCATAAATTCGTCGCACTTTAAATGAAATCCTTAATGGCCTGTATATACCACAGATGTGCTGGGGTCGCCTTGTTTTGCCGGGTCTGGGGCCGGGGCCTGTAAAATATATATAAACCATACTTACCAAGGTATATCATGCATCCACATTATACCTGCACAGACTTAACATCTCAGTATCATTATCGTGGGCAATTATATGCTGCTTTAATGAATCTAAAACATGGAAATAAATAGGATTAAAAGACAAATAAACAAATGAATATAATAAATAATGAATGGATACAGCAATAAATTATACAAAAAAAGCGAATTTTCCTGAAGTTTTATGCTAATGCGATGGGAGGAAGAGACGAATAAGACACAGACAGTACGATGCAAACATTGTACACACATATGTACTCGCACATTGCATGAGAAATAAGTAGTTCAGGGTTTTTTCGACAGGAAAAGAAAGATTTGAAGGCAAGCTGTTGTTTGAAATACTATAGCTATATTCATAAAATGCTTCTCATTAGAATATAAAGTGAAAATTACACCGGCGAAAAAATGTTGATACAGACTGAAAGTCACTTGCCTAGAGCAGGAAACGTGCATTATTAATATTTAAATAATATAAAAGCTATACATGAAACTGAATGATATGTACATAAAATTAGTGAACCACATCAAAATGAGGACAGTCACCTTGCAATTTGGCGTGAAGCGCATAAAATTGATGAAAAGTCGCGTATGTAACACCTAGCATGTATGAAAGAACATCGATTGGTAAAAAATTTTTACAGGTACTGGAGCGAGTGATCAGCATTGTAAATGTTTCTCGTCTAAAAAATTTGGTCAAACAGGCTTATTTTCGTAATAAAAATCGTTAATTTAGCAAAACTTTAAAAAGATATATTAAATTGTTTCAATATTAGGGTAAATCCTAAACATTCGATTACTTGAAACGAAACACAACAGTTATCTAAGCTAAATTTCAGCGTTGGGTAGCTAATTTTTTTGTAAATAAATAAATATTACGTAGTAAAATTCGATTAAAAAGATTAATTTCATCCTATTTTCATAAATGTTTTCGTCTTTTACAGGCCCTTGCCTCGGCTCCGGGGCCGGGTTCTGGCACACCATAACATATTACGTAGATTGTGCTTTACACATAGGTCTTCTTTACTGCATTTGAATGTTTGAATTAAATAAATGGGTGCTCTGATTCTGCTCTAGGAGAAGTTTGAATATGTACGTATATTGCGGAAAGTAGGGATGGACTGGGTCCAAGTATCCGGACCCGGATTCGGCACTATCCGAAGATTTTTCTGGATCCGGACCCGAAATTTTCGGAAGTAAAGATCCGGACCCGGACCCGAAATTTTCTAAAGTCAAGATCCGGACCCGGACCCGGAAATTATGAATTTTTAGGAATCGAGTCAAACTGTTTTTTGAGTAAATTGAGAAATAAGTATTTGATCCCAAAAATTGCTGGTTGGAAAAATTGAAATATGCTTGCGCGAGGGTTTACGTAGCAGTGAGTGAGTGAGATTCAACAAATCGGACCGATGAATGTTTTTTCCTGATTTTATTCAACTTAGACGTAGTGAAGTGGTTTATGGCATACAACTGTCGTGCTTAAACATTATAACATTACGTGGATGGCGTCGAGCAGGCGGACCTAGGCTGTCGCAATTACCATTTAAATGTAATATCTTTTAGTATTTCCTTTTATTCATGCGCTATTATGCGTCACGTATTTTCTATTGAGGTTAACCGTTTTCGAGAATAAACATAGAAGCGCGGATTTTTGAGCAAAAATATTTTTTATATTTTTATTTAGTATCATGATGACAGAGTGACGCTTGAAGGCTGAGTTTTGACATGATGAGATTCGAAATAGCTTATATTAGAAGTTTTGAAAAATTGGAAGTAACTTCCATGATAAAAATGGATTTAGTAGAGCAGCATTAATTAGGGACAATATGCAGATGTAGCCTTTAATTTAAATCATTGTCTGGGAAAAAGAAAGTTGTTAAGTCATCATAGTTTCACTTCATGAACTTTCTAAAAAACGTTTTAATGAGCTATGTACATCATGCAAATCAATTTATCATGAGCCAATAGGATAACTTTCTTTTAACCTTCTTTTGAACAGTATTATTCATTTTTTTATTTATGATTTCTGATCATGTTACCCATTGTCGTTTTTTTGTAATCGGCAAAGATTTCTACCGATGTACAAAGAGTTTTTGGGACCGTCTCTGTACATGTACAAAGATTTTTGGGAAGACAAAAATTGCAAAAAAGGTCTGAAATTCGCAAAACTTTTCGGCGGCGCCGAAATGAGTAATTGTGTGTTCTATGTATGTATCTTTATAATGGCAGAAATTGTATTTCAAAAGAAAAAAATGTCAAATTTAGACGATTCTTAGAGATTTTTGCACTTAGAGACCCAGAAATTAGCTAAAATACATTACCAAAAGTCGATAAACTCGGTTTTTACCATACTAAAATCGCTACTGTACCATATTATAGTACCCAAAAGTTTGTGTGTACAAAATGTACAAAGATTTTTGGGACGACAAAAACTGTGAAAAGGTGTAAAATTCCCAAGACGTTTCGGCGCTTCGCGCCGAAATGAGTTATTGTTTGTCCTATATATGTTTGAAATGACAGAATTTGCATTTATACTGGAAAAATGACGAATTTTTCGGCGCTTCGTGCTGTTTCAAGACAATTCTCAGTGATTTCTGCCCTTAGAGACCCAGAAATTAGCTAAGTCGAACAACTCTGTTTTAACCATAAGAAAATCGCTACTGTACCATATTATAGTACCCAAAAATTTGTGTTTACAAAATGTACAAGGATTTTTGGGAAGACAAAAACTGTAAAAAGATGTAAAATTCCCAGAAATTTTCGGCGTTTCGCGTCGAAATGAGTAATTGTTTGTCCTACATATTTTTAAAATGGCAGAATTTGCATTTAGAATGGAAAAATGTCAAATTTTTCGGCGCTTCGGCGCCGTTTTGAGACAAGTTTTAGTAATTTTTGGCGTGAGAAACCCAGAAATTAGCTAAAATACTCTACCAAAGATCGAAAACCCTATTTTACCACACTAAAATCGCTACTGTTTTATATTATCGTACATAAAAATTTGCATGTACAAAATGTACAAAGACTTTACGGGACCATCATCTTTGTACATGTACAAACGGACCTTGTACAAAAAAAACACTGATGTTACCAGCCCCATCTTATCTGAAAACAATGAATTAAATAATTGTGCAGATATAAATAATTATTGCACAGCTTAGGGTACCATTGGATCCGGATCCGGACCCGGTCGGGTCTAAGGTTAAAGATCCGGACCTGGACCCGAAATTTGAATTTGTTGAGATCCGGATCCGGACCCGGACCCGAAATTTTGAAAGACTAAGATCCGGACTCGGACCCTAAATTTTAAAAATTTTGGATCCGGTCCATCCCTAGCGGAAAGTAATTTATGCTTAGAAATTAATGAAAATGATTTCTCACTCGGCGGACAAACATTTTGGCTTTTTTTGACATCCTACTTATTTTCTACGAATTCTTCTGTTTTCTTTTTTTGTCTAGCGTAGTATCAATGATAACCTGAGTTTTTAAGCGCCTATTTACTGAGCAGGTTTTATTGTATATTAAGTATTGACATTGGTAATGCTGATATTTTACGATATGCTCTAATGCTCGTACTCTTAAGGCTTGGCGCACCTATTTATTTAAAATGTTAAAAAAAGAGCGATCAAGAGCTGAAAAATTTCATCGTACATCGTTGAAAAATATGTCTTTCTCGCTGTTTGTCGATGAGCTAGAGTCGAAAGCAAGCTTTAAAATTTAGAATTTGGTCTTATTCATCTTTTATTGTAAATCACATCAGTTTTATGACCTTCTAAATGTTCATCTGTTCTCATTGTTATTGTTATCTTTTTATTTTGTCGCATAAACTTCATAATTTTTTAATTTCATTAACAAGGTGGACGAAGATTATATTCAAGATCGTTTTAATTTGACGGGTCTGAACGAGCAAGTTCCACACTATAGGCAAGCCTTGGATATGATCCTTGATCTTGAGCCAGGTTAGACTTCAAGTGATGAGTAACCATGCATATCGTCAGGGTGACCATTGAGGGCATTTTTGTTACAATGAGCTGATATTACGGGGTTATACCCCTTTTCCCCTGATCCCCTTTGTGCGTGTGTGTGAATAATGTATTACCTCGATTTTCAAGTGTTTAGCTGATACTGATCGATGTGCAATGCATACGCTTTTTCTATGATTTACTTATGTGCTTGTCGAGGGCATACGTGCAATATGTGTTTTGAGAGATCCGACACGTCTTGCAGGCCTAATAGGTGCATATGGTCGGGGGTATTCCAGAAATCGAGATAAGTAAATTTAGTGTTCACTTTTTTCGCTAGTCAAATGAAGAAAATGTCAAAATAGCCCACGACGAGTATATAAAACGTGTTTGCGTGGTGGTAAGACCGCGTTCTTTAGCATTGTCATCAATCTGACCTTGAAATCTGAATATTTGACACAATTTCGTGCTACTTTTAGGTAAAGAAGACAAACAATTATTAACTGGAAAATTGTTGACATTATTAGCATGCACACGGTAAAAAGTTCTGTGAGGGGAAACCGGATTTCCTGGGGGATAAATGGATACTCAATTTTGCTTTGTCGAATTTACCCCAGGAAAATCGGTTTACCTCCTCCCAGAACTTTTAAACGCGTCCATGTTTGAATACTTAATTTTGCTTTAGAATGTCAAATTTCGGTAAATAATTCGTTGAATTTTATTCTTTTTGAATTTGTATGGCTGTTTGCATGAAAATATTTAAGAGTGAGGTCGATGGAATGGCCTGTAATGTAAAATATATTCATAATACTGGTAGAAAATTGTCCGTATGAGCGAATTGAGTATTCTACTGCTCGGAAAATAAGTATTTGTACTTGAAATTATCCTTTTAAACGTCGTTTGATGCTTTTTTATGGTTCGAACAATTGTTTTGGCCCCAAAGCGACCTGGCTGGGGTATGCCTTTCAAAAGTCATCTTAAGGGGATACCTCATACCCTTCCTTCAGTGTGCATGTGTGATTACTGCTTTTGTCCTAAAAATGATGCAGAAATTGTTTTGTAAGCTCAAAATCGGCCCACAGTACCTATCTGCCTGGCCCCTCGGGCTGGGGGGTATTATCCATTCACCTCATTGTCTTCCGTTACCAGAAAAGTCGAGATCCAAGATCGGTTTTTTTGGACAAAAATAGCTAGCTATTTATTCTTTTTCTAACTTTTTGACTAATATCGTTTGCCTTTTTCTGAAAAATTGATGACTACCCCACCCACTTGACATTTCTATTTCCTATACGTAGATTACGGTCGAAAATGTGTCGCTTGTACCGGATGTCTCACTTGAAGGCCACGATTTCTTTTCTAATGGCTCCACCAACTATTTTGATTGGAGAGCCAAATAATTTTTTCTTAGTGTTGATCAAACATTAAAATTTTGTTACACAAATACTGGGTCCTTTGCATTAAGTATTTTGCCATACGCACTCGTACATTGCGATTCTGCTTCTTTTTAGTCAACCTTAGATCGAAATTATGTAATTTTTCTAATTCAAAAATGCTTGTTTGCGAATTATGCACATATCTTACTTGACAAGCTTCCATAAAAGAATTGCAGGATCAAGTCAGGTAAGGTGGCCAGCCAGCTTACAACGGCTCAAAATTATGGTAGAAGGTGAACGACTTACTGTTTTTTTGCCAAAATCGACCAAAAGACTCCCAAAATTGAGCCGCTGAATTTCGGTTCTAATTGCTAACCTACATACATACTCGTACATACAGCTGGACAATGGGTTCAACTCGGTTCAACCCAGTATCACCTGATGGCCACTCGGTATCACCTAGGAAAATGGCGGGTGTCACCTGAATTTTTGTGAAAAAATGAAGATACACGCTGCAAAACCAATGTAGGATTACTAAAACATGTAAATAGATCATTTAGACATATAGCTCAATCAGTAGTCCAACTAAACAACCAACCAACCAACCAGTCAGCCAACCAATCAACCAAATAAATAACTAATTAACCAACCAGTCAACCAATCAACCAACTTATCAACCAACCAACCAAACAACCAACTAGCCAACCAATCAACCAACCTACCAACCAACCAATCAACCAACCAACCAACTAACTATAACTAACTAACTAACTAACTAACCAACCGATCAACCAACTTACCAAGCAACCAACCAACCAAACAATCACCCAACCAACTAATTAACCAACCAACCAACCAGACCAACCAACCAAATAACCAGCCAACCAACCAACCAACCAACCAGCCAACCAATCAACCAACCACTTGACTAAAAAACTAACAAACCAACCAGCCAACCAATCAACCAACTTATAAACCAACCAACTAAACAAACCAGCCAACCAACAAATCAACCAGTTAACTAACCAACCAACCAACCAACTAAGCAACGAACCAACTAAGTAACTAACTAACCAACCAATCAACCAACTTACCAACCAACCAAGCAACTAACCAACCAACCAGCCAGCCAACCAACCAACCAATGAACTAACCAGCCAAACAATCAACCATCAACCAACCAACCAACCAGCCAACCAACCAACCAACCAACCAACCAACCAACCAACCAACCAACTGACTATAACTAACTAAGTAACCAACCAATCAACCAACTTACCAACCAACCAACCAACCAAACAATCAACCCACCAACTAATTAACCAACCAACCAGCCAGCCAACCAACCAACCAACCAAATAACCAGCCAGCCAACCAACCAACCAACCAACCAGTCAACCAATAGCAAACTAAACAGCCAACCAACTAACCAATTAATTAACCAACCAACCAACCACCAAACAATCAACAACCAACCAATTAACCAACCATCCAAACAACCCACCCACCAACAAACCAACCAACCAACAAACCAACCAACCAACCAACCAACTAACCAACCAGCCCTCCAACTCACCAAACCACCAACCAACCAACCACCAACCGACCAACTAACCAACCCACCAACCAACCACCAACCAACCAACCAACCAATTAACCAATCAATCAACCAACTAACTAACTAACTAACTAACTACTCAGCCAACCAACCAACCAACTGGTCAACCAATAACAAACTAAACAGCCAAGCAACTGACCAATTTATTAACCAACAAACCAACCACCAAACAACCAACAACCAACCAATTAACCAACATGCCAACCAACCAACCCACCCACCAACCAACCAACCAACCAAACAACCAAATAACCAACCGCTGACTAGCCAATCAATCAGCCAACCAAGGAACTAGCCAACCAACCAACCAACCAATCAATTGGCCAACCAAGCAAGTGACTAATTAATTAACTGGCCATCCAACCAAGCCAGCAAAAAACCGGCCAATCAACCATTTAACTAGCCAACCAACCAATTAGTTAACCAAGCAACCAGCAACCAACCAACCGGCCAACCAAACAACCAACAAACCAACTAACCGGCCAACCAACCATTTGAGTAGCCAACCAACCAATCAACCAACGAACCAATCAACCAATCGACCAACCGGCCAACCAAACAACCAACTACATACCCAATCAATTAACCAACCAACCCATTGACCAACCAAGCAACCAACCAACACACCACCAACCAATCAACAAACTAATGAGCCAACACCCCAACTTACTGGCCAACCAACCAACCGGCCAACAGAGCAAATAACCAGTCAATCAAATAACCAGCCGACAGACCAACTAAGAGGCCAACCAACCAACCAGCCAACCAACCAATTAACTAGCCAACCAACCGGCCAACCGACCAACCAACTAGCCAACCAACCAATCAAACAGCCAACCAACCGGCCAGTCAACTAGTCTAAACAACCAAGCAATCATATGGCCAACCAATCAACAAAACAATAGGCCAATCAACCAACCAACTAGCCAATTCAACAACTAACTGGTCGACCTACCACCCAACCAAACTGCTCAGACAACTATCTGGCCAACCAACCAATTAGCCAATCAATGCATAACCGACCGATCAACCAACTCACAAATCAATCACTCAGCCAATGAACGAACTAACCAACCAGTCTGCTGATAAACTGACAAGCAGTGATTGACCGGGTACCCAGACCAGGCCCAGCCGGTCATAGCAGGCCCAGGCCCGGCTAAAAACCACCGGGCCTCAACCAGGCCTCAAATAATTATCATAATATTTTAGATGTTTACTATTTCAGCTGTTGTCCGTATTTCGTATGAATTTGCTAGCCTGTGATTCTATTTAAATTCATTTGCCTTACTTCTGCCCACCTGCTCATTATCATATACTTGTCAACTTCATATGTATGTGCATTCATCTTTTATACAACGCTTCAATCAGAGGCGTAGCAAAAAATTTTTTAAAGACTTATTTTGCATTGAATGTTACTAACATTATATACCTATAATAAAACTGAGTTTTTCGACCTTTAGTAGTGTAGCCTAGCTAATTTATGTGTTTCTGACAATCAGAAACACAAAAATGTTAATCAGCGCGAAACGCCGGAAATTTTTGAAGTTTTTACCGTTTTCATGTAGAATTTACAGTCTTTTAATTGACAAACAGTTCGGAAATCATAAGAGGCGCAAAGCACCAAGGATTTTAGTAATCTTTTACTGTCTTTAACATTTTGTAGCCTGTGAATACTAATATTCTGTGATATTTTGCCTGATTTAGGCTATTAAACGCAATGCTGAAGCTTTACAAGAAGAAAGAACAATAACCAGTTCTTATCGTTTTCAGGCCCATTTGTGACCTTCTTATTAACAAGAGGCACTTCAGAAAACAGGAAATGCGCAAAAACATAAAAAAATTTGGCCATTCCTTTCATTTAAAATAGGATTATATGTCCTGTCCTTGTAAATGAAGACAAACAAAGCAAAGAATAGACAAACTGGCACACAATCATTTTGGCACATTCACTGTTATGCTCAACGAGCATGCGCAGTTTCATTCAACGAAGAAATAGAGCAATAAATCACTGAAGTGATGTAATTTGATCGATTATTTTAGCTAATTTAAGCTTTTGAACTCATTGGATCTATATAACAATAAATATAATAAAGACTGCGCGAAGCGCCGGAAAATTTGTGACGTTTTTGCCCTTTTGAACCTTATTTTCTGGACACAATTATTACACTCGAAAAATCAACTAAATTTCTGAAAAATTTCGGGGGGCATGTGCCTCCAATGCCCCCTGGCTACGCCTATGGCTAAAACATGGGGTCCTATCCTATACACTACACAATTTCAATTGACGTCAATGTACGCTATAGTTTGAGTTCTAAAATCCAAACAGCATATCTTCTATCCGACCATATCATAGTCGCTGCTATGTCTGAATGCATAAATTTAATGCTCAATTTCCTTTAAATATCTATATGAAACCTTGTGCTTTTTCAAACCATGTTTAGTTGCACGTGCATTTTAATAATGGAATTGCGCGCTATTGTATTAAAAACTTTGTTCTTGCATGAATAATGCTACCAAAATCCTTTGCTAACTACGTAATTTATTTTTAGAAAGATTGAATAATTAACAGAGCTTAGAATTCAAAAATCTTCTTGATACAGCAGTAAGCCTTGCGTTTGACAAATAACAAATGTAAAATCGGTCAAAATATGTATCTTATGCATAACATTATATTGGAAGCAAGGCATGTTGTTAGTATATAAGCCCGGGCCCGGTACCAAGCCCGGCAGCAAAGCCCGGGCCCGGTATTTTTTGAGCCCGGTCGATCACTGCTGACAAGCCGACCCATTTAATGACCAACCGACCAAATAACGAATCATCAGATCAATCAACCATCTAACCGACCAATCAACCAGCCATCCAGCCAACAAAGCAAACAGTCAATCAATCAATTAGTCAACCATTAAACCAGTCAATCAATCAACCAACCGAGCAGCCGATCAATCATTTAATCAACCGACCAGCCAACTGACGAACCAACCACTCAACCATTAATTCCTAAAATTTTTTCCGTTTTTTCAACTAACAAGCTACACATGTTTTTGACATTTCACAGCGTAAAAATACTAAAATTTACGGCGCTTGGCGCCATTTATTTAAAAAACTCATCTTTTGCTTATTTCAGTTTTCGATAGATGAAATTTTTCGGTAAATAAAATTTTCTGCATTTTTATCATACAAAAAGCTGCAAAATCGAGCGCAAAAGTATATAAATGTCGAAAATTTTTCGGCGCTTCGCGCTAGATAGCTATTTCAGCATACTTTTATTCTATTTTCATTTATTGTACAACTTTTAAAAATTTTCGACGCTACGCATCAAACGCTACAAATACGGGAAACCGAGCAGTAATTCAAGCTTCTAAACGTCCTTCCGCCAGAAATCCACGAATTTTCCGGTACATCGCGCTGGATTTTCACTGATGTCAACGGAATTTAATGATTTTTTTCGCACAAAATTGTCGAAAACTTTAAAAATTTTCGGCTAAATGTTGTGCTAAAATCGATTTCAAACGAAAGTAGGCGTCGTAAAACGCTGAAAAAACGCCAGTCCGCACGTGAAGGTCCTAAATTATTTGTCAATAAAAAAGTCCGCAAAATCTACTTGAAAATAATAAAAATATCAAAATATTTCATTAACTATTCTTTATTTTTCATCTTTGTAAACCTATTAATTGAAAGACTTCGGAGATCGTCTTTGCATTTGAACAAAGGGACCTTGTATAAAAACACTGGACAAAGGCATGCAATCGGTGCAGGTATCAGGGCGTAATATCCACTGCTACTGCGGCTGGCATTCAAGACTGAAGTCAAACATTGATTTGAAATAATTTCTACATTTATTATCTTTAGAAATGTGTCAAATTGAGCTTCATAAAAACGCCCACTTTGCGCCAGATATAAATGCTGCTTAGCTTATATTTGTAAACCTGCAAAAGTGAGCATAAAAGAATAAATACATCGAAAATTTCCAGCGCTTCGCGCCGGATATAATTTATATTGCATACATTCAGAAAGCTGCAAAATTGAGCTCAAAAGGATAAAAACATCGGAAATTTACGGCGCTTCGCGCAAACTATAATTACTGTATTACTGTTTAGAAAGTTGCAAAATTTAGGTAAAAGGATAGAACTCTCGAAAATTTTTGGCGATTCGCGCCAGGCATAATTACTGGATTGTTTATATCCAGAAACCTGCAAATTTGAGTTTAAAGAGATAAAAATGTAGAAATGTTTTGGCGCTTCGCGCCGAGATATAATTCAAGCGCTCTCTCTATTAGGAAAGCTTCAAAATTCAGCTTGAGGAGATCAGAACGTCAAAAATTTTTCGCCAGTTTTATAATACGCCCGTTTTTGCACTGTTTGTCTTCAAAGGCTGCAAAATTGAGTTTAAAAGAGTAAAAATGCTAAAACATTTCTCGAATCAAAAATTTTGGATTTTTTTTGTATATTTTATTCGCCATTATATGGAGCTCGTCGACAGACGTTTAGTCGAATATATTTTTGTACTAGGTTAAAGTTTTACAGCTGGCGCGAAATTTAAGAGGACAAAAATCTAAATACCAGAATTTTGTCTTTCACTTATCAACCCTACATGCCTCAAAATTAAGTCTAAGGTGATGAAAATGCCATAATTTTCCATTAATAATGCCGATGTTACTAATTTATTCATAAGTCTGTTTCGATAAATTCCTAAAATTGAGCTGAAATGGGAAATTATCAACATTTCTGCTATATTTAATATTCTTATTTCCAGTTTCGCATGAAAGAAGCAGTTACAAACCTAAGCGAAGTTTAAGGATGATTAAGGCTGCAAATTTTGTGGCGAGAACAGTAATAAGTTTCGGTACTGCTTGTATACTCGTATCTCTGAAAAGCGATCATATTGAGCTTAAGATGATAGAAGGTCAAGATTATTTGGCGCTTCGTGCCAGATGTAATGTTTGATGTTTCAAAAAATAAAAAGGCCAAAATTTTCACGCACTATTTGACAGATGTAATAAATTATTTCATTGTTTATTTGTAAAAAGGCTGCTTAATTGGACTTATGTAAAGTATAGGGTAGAAATTTTCCATAATAAGGTCAATTTTTTGCGTTGTCTTGTCCTTTAAAAAACTGCGAAATTGAGCTGAGAATGATAAAAAGGCAAAAAAAATTTCCAGAGGTGAACAACACTCTAAAAACTATAGTTGTACACAATTAGTGTACTGACTGATGATGCTGAATGCGAGTAAATTTAGACGGATAAAACAAACGCAAATAATGCATGCAGACGTGCAGAACGTTTCGAAAAAGTTATGAGGTAACATATTTTAAAACAACCCTTTTTCGAACCAGCAACCAACCACAATTTTCGGCCGCCGGTATCACCTGGAAGACCGGCCTTTGTCCAGGTATGCTCGTACATACATACTGTGCATACAGGAAGATAAGCGGGTCACAAATAGAGATGCACAGCATGGGAATTCGGGGGAGGGTGTAAGGGTAAAATTTTAAAGTGTTTTTGGGCCTGACAATGGTTGATATGCGTCTAAAACAGCATTTTCCTGCGTTTCTGACGATACTCTATCTTTCTAGAACATAAAAACACAAAAAAATTTCGGAAAAATCGGAAAAATTTGAAGGAATTGAAAAAATATAGCCAGAATGTGAGTAAAAATTGACATTTTTGAGCAAATAGATAGCTGAAAAAGCTCAAAACAGTACCCTTTCTACGAAGTTTTAGGAAATTTTCGGAAACTTTTAGAAAATCGCGAATTCTGGGACGGGGGATTTCTTGGGGGACGATACCCCCTTCACCCCCCACCAAGATCATGTATGGTCACTAATAATTGGTTTTTGAAAATTTCGGGTAAAATGTATCCTGCTGCATTTCAAAATATTATTTGCTATTATTCGCTATTTGGTTTTGATGCATTTTCGTATGCTTAGCTATTGAGTATTCAATCTGAAAATTCTTTTACTTAATTAAAGCTCAATCGACTCTCCTCAAGCTTTGCCAACATTGATTCTAATAATTACTTTGTACACTGTCTAAATTTCAAATACTTTCTTGACCTCTAGATGAAACACCTTATTTTTAAATTTGCACCCATTTTTCGCTCATTACCTTCGTATGCAAAAATGTGCTAATGCGAGCATAGGATAACCACCATTTATTACACTATTATCCCCTTGGCCATTCGCACCTTGCAAATTTGTGGAGGAGGCTGATTGTGAGGTTTTTGTCACACTGAAATGGAGGTTCAGTTGCCAAAATTCTCTATTTTTTCAAGTTCTTTCCCTTTCAAGTTTTACATTTAAGCCAAAAAATTCAGGGTAGGTAATAGTCAGGATTCAATTACGAAATTCCGAATTTATGTACGTCTGATGCGTATTATAAAAAAGGTTTGAATTAGGTAGTAAATGATAAAATCTTTTAAAATTGTTTTCTAGCAGTTTTTTGAGGCAGCTACCAGCCAACCGATAAGCTAGCGGTATGATGGTTATCAGCAGGGCCGTATTTGAGGGTGAAGGCGGCAGCCGAAAAAAAATTTTGAGAAGTAAGATAATGCATGAAAAAAAGGAACAATTGAATTTGTTTTTTCGTAAAATCTTAAAAATTTCGATGCTTCGCGCCGGATGTGAAATATTTTTCATCATTTTGGCTCAAGCAAATGACACTTTTTATATAGTTTTTTCCGGGATATAGACCAATTTATGCTGGGTCCTCCCTTGGTCGAATCCTGGATACGGGCCTGGGTATCAGCATACATGTAGAAGGAGAATGTGGCGGTCCTATCACTTAAAGTTGATCGTCCCCCTATTCCCCAGAGCCAGAAAATTTTTTGCCCACCCCACCCCTCCTCCCTCTTTCCTTTGATTTTTGGAAAAAAAAACTCGCGTTTTTCGCTTTTTTTAAAATTGTTCCAAGTGTTTTTTTGGCCGTTTTTGGTCAAAAATTGGAGGTCATTCGCCCTCTGACGGTGTCCATAAATGTCAGGCAGGTGCTATTCTCTTATTTTTCGAAAATATACGTACACAGTCAGGCCCGTATCCAGGATTCGGCCAAGGGGGAGGGAGGTTGGTTGATATCTCGAAAATTCCGTATGGATAGCTCCTAAAAACCACATTTATCGACGTTTTTTAACGTGCTCTGTATAAAATTCGAACATTTCGAAAAAGTTATTTTTTCTAAACAGGCTCTGAAAGGTGTCATTTTTTGGTCAAGCTCGAGGTGAAAATATAGCGAATACTTCGCATACGGCGCGAAGTGCCGAAAATTTAACGATTTTCTGGCAAACAGACGCAATTTTCTTATCTTTCCGTGGATTATATTACCAATACATACGGCCCTGTACACAGTTGTCGAGATATAAAACGGTTATTAGCGAATTTCAACATTGCTTGACACTGTTTTACAATTGTATTAGACTAAGTACTCGTATGTTGAGATGATGAGCTAGAAGAGAATCCTAATCAGTCGGATTTAGTTGAGCAAGCGGCTGAAATGTTATACGGCTTAATACATGCCCGATATATTTTAACCAATCGTGGTATCGGGCAGATGATAGAAAAGTGGCAGAACGGTGATTTTGGTTACTGCCCGCGTGTTTACTGCGAAAATCAGCCCATGTTGCCGATTGGTAAGCGGATTTTTATTTGAAAGCTTCTACTCACCTGCATTCTGTATTATAAAATCGAAAATAACACACTGTAATTAGCTTTTACTTTATATGCATTTAAAAGAGGAGAAATTTTTTAATTGTCAAATTTATAGAAAAATTCACTTTTTAATTTGAAAAATTTTCATATTTAGAAGTTTCGAGTTGAAGCTGATCAATTGATTAAGTAATTAATTGATTAATTAATTAATTAATCAATTAATCCAATTAATGTATTGTATTAAGTCTTTTATTTAATTACATACGATGATGAAATACGTACATAACTAAGTGAAAAATCAGGTCAGAACGAAAAAGAATATACACATGTATGCAAAGGCGTACACAGGATTTTTCCAGGGGAGAGGCGTTTCGACGGGATATGTTCGGCGGTACACAAAATAAAGTGCATTTTTGACGTATCCGAACATGCTCTCTGTCCATTAAGCAACCAGAGTCCATACTTTTTGGAAAAAATTATATCTTCTCTCAATAGGCTATGAAAAACGACGTTTTTTTATGGTCGTGCTTGAGCTAAAGTTCAGGAAAATTACGATCCTGTGGGCCGAAAATTTTAAGATTTTTCGATAATCAGTTGTCAACTTCCATTATTTTTCTTGTATTATCTTATCTTTCCGAAATTTTTTAGTGTGTACACCCATATACGAGTATGTAACAGAAAAAGCAGCTAGGTAACGCGCAGACCTGCTTTGTTTTAAGCATTTTTAATATTTATGAAGTGCAGTTCAACAGAGTCAAATTATAAATACAAGGCTAATTAAGGGATCTATTCGGAAATGAATGGAAAAACCAATAAAACAAAATACGAGTACATCATACAAAATCGGTAAGTGAATTGAAGTATCTTCAATTTTCTATCAATAGCAGCCTAGCAGATTCAAAACAGATGTTTAGACGGCTTTAAAGATAAATTAGTATGTGCAATCCTTTAAAATGGGAAATGAGAAAAGATAGATGAAAGTTTTGCAAGCAGTAGACGGATCTATAATTAGGTAGGCAGATAAATTCATAATTAGTCATAATTATATTAACTTCGAACCCTTGAAGAATAAGCTAAATTAACGAATTCAAACGTGATTATTTTAACTAAGTATAGGGTTGTAACTTTTTCTTATTACTTTTAATTTAGCTCACGTCGAAAAATGCGATCGTGGACTTTTTTCCTGAAATTTTTAATTAAAAGTTTAGTTGAATTTATTATTCAGTCATTAAGTCAGAGGTTAGCCCAGTCTGGGGGATAATTGTAGAGCTTTTTTAGAACTAAAATGGCTTGAAACTTGGTATGTTTAAGCGTTAATTCACAATTTCTGATCGATTTCGAGCGCTTTTGCATAAAATTTGATTTTCATTCATTCAAATTTCGCATGATTTTCTCACAAAATATTCTTTTTTCTCGATTATTTAACGATTTTTCGATGATTTTTGGGGTAGTCATCGCGTTTTATTTCTAGAACGATAGTTTGTATTTTAGACATGAATTTTGAAAATGACAGAATCGATAAATGTGCTCAAGTTAGCGAGAAAACCTGTTAGTTTTGACGGTTTTTTAAAAAAAATTCTAGCATTTGTTCATCTTTTGATTTATATGCGTTCTTTGTCCTACATCTATTTTTCCAGATGAATTTGCGTAACATATATGCGTGCTGTACCCTAAAGTTCAGCAAGTGCTGGGATCCGAATAAGAAAAAAAACTTTCGTCGATCGTTTTTGCCCAGTTTTCTTCTTGCAGCTGGATGTAAAATTATTTTTGTTTTGTATTTCTTGATACAAAGAGGTCTGCGATTTGTTTATGTGAAGATAACACGGTTTATTTCCCATTTTTCTCACAAAACTAGCCATTTTCTATTAAAAGTATAATCTGTGAACTAATTGCCTATTTAATTTTAACATCCCATTGCTTTCCCATGTCGTCTGATGCGTCAACACTTGCCTACATAATTTTGAGGTCTCTCGGATGTTCCCGGTGAATCGATGGTGAAATTGTATTGCGCCAAGTGCACCGACGTATACGCGCCTAAATCATCGAAGCATCATCACACGGACGGCGCTTATTTTGGCACTGGATTCCCTCATATGCTATTTATGGTTCATCCGGAGCTTAGAGCTAAACGACCGGCTAATCAATTTATCCCTAGGCAAAGATAATTTTAGAATTTGATTTTACTGTAAGCAGTGGCGTATCCAGAATTTCCATAAGTGTGGGAGCGTTACCTTAACTTTTTAAAGAATAGACGTAAATAGGTCCTTAAATTTGCCCTTCACGTGCGAAATAGCTTTTTTCGGCTGTTTTCTTTGCCTACATTTATTTAAAATCGCTTTTGGCGCAACATTTTTTCCATAAATGTTTTAATCTTCTGCAATTTAGTGCGAGCTAAAATCCGGCGCGGAGCGTCGGAAAATTTGTGCAATTTGGCGGAAAGATGCTAGAGGCTTGAATTACTGCTCGATTTTTAAAATTAATGTTTGATGACAGGGAGACTATGCTGAAAAATAGCTGATTCTGCTTTTAAAATCGTTTTTGAACAGTCCTTTTACAAAAATATGGCTTTCAGGCCGCCGAGAAAATAAATAAATGCTAGTATTATTAAAAAATTTATTAAAAGTTCGATAATTATGATCACAGAATGCCAAAAATCATTGCAAATTACATATCCATTGTTTATCTCGCCAACTACGTTGGGCCAATGAGAGGCTTCCCCTTCCCCCAGTGGTTTTTTGTACAAGGTCCGTTCGTACATGTACAAAGATGGTCCCCAAAAGTCTTTGTACATTTTGTACATGCTAATTTTTGTGTTCTATAATGTAGTACAGTAGTGATTTAGTGTGGTAAAACAGGGTTTTCGATTTTTGGTAGTGTATTTTTACTAATTTTTGGGTTTCTGACGCCAAAAAATTACTGAAAATTGTCTCAAAACGGCGCGAAGCGCCGAAAAAATTGACATTTTTTTATTCTAAATGCAAATTCTGCCATTTTAACGATATACATGTAGGACAAACAATTACTCATTTCGGCGCGAAGCGCCGAAAATTTTTGCGAATTTCAGACCTTTTTTGCAATTTTTGTCTTCCCAAAAATCTTTGTACATGTACAAAGACGGTCCCGAAAAGTCTTTGTACATCGGGAAAAATCTTTGCCGACTGCAAAAAAACACTGCCTTTCCCTATACCACAAATATTGCATCGGTAAAATATATTGAATTTCAATAACTGTAGAATTTCTGATCCGTACTTATAAATACATAGGTGGGATCTGATGGAGTGTGCCCCTGCTTAGAGTTTACGTTCTAATCCAACCTTTCCTCTTATCTAATCCTTACTTGTTTCTTGCTTTTTTGCCGATATTTTATTGCTTAAAAGATCCCTTCAGTTTTTAATAAAAATCAAGGTTATGTTTCTCACACACACACACACACACACACACACACACACACACACACACACACACACACACACACACACACACACACACACACACACACACACACACACACACACACACACACTGATCCGTTTTAAGCAAAAATAATTAATGCAGAAACGCCATAATATTTTCGTGATATCTCCATTAAAGCATCTGAAGGGTTAGACCCAAAAACTTTAAAGTGCTCCCTTAGGCTTAAAAACGATGGATACACGCCAAAAATACTGGTTTTTGATGCTGCAGACAAAACTTCATATTAGAGCATAAAAACAGAAATTTTAGAGAAAATTTATTTAAAAAATCGAGTAAATTTAACAAAATTTAGTCAAAAAATGTGGATATGGCGCGGAGCGCCAATAATTAGAGACTTTTGAGCCAAAAATGAGATAAAAGCGCGTTAAAAGGCATACGTTTTACAATTTTTACGAAAAATCGACAATTCCGGGGGGTCGCAGGCACACATGGGCGTGGGGGAAGGGTCCCAGGGGTCTGGACCCCTCGAGAATCTTTCGGAATCTCTCCCAAAATCGGTAGACCCCCGAAATTGAATTTTTGGCAATTTCGCCCCATCGGACCCCTAGAATTTGTTCGCTGCCCATATATGGTCGCAGTCATTTTGCAGGGGTTAGTAGCCATTCTGGGGGGGGTCAAACTCCCCCGTTAATTCAGCCCCCAAGAACACGTGTGGATACATCTTGTCCCGAACACATATGAATTAATAAATGCACCCACATAATATATTCGTGTTTATACAAACATGGTTGGTTTAGTTACTGTGTAGAGTTGATAATATTACATATGTACGAGTACATGCAACCACGTATGCAGGATTTTCTCTCAAGGAGATTCGTTAAAATTCCAAAAATGTATACATAATGACTTCAGAAGCGATTATACGTGACAAAACGACATTTTTCGACATGCTTTGCGTTTTTGTACCTATTAATTTTGCAGCTTGTGGTTGTAAATATATAAAAATAAGTGATTCGGCAAAAATTTTTTATTTTTGTTTTTTAGAACCCAATTTTGTAGCCTTTTTAAGCACAACCCATTCCAAAACGTTTCTGATGATTAGCAATACAGGAATCATATCTGGCTGAAGCGCCGGAAAATTTCGTTATTGTCATCCTTTTAAGCTCGATTTTACAGTTTTCAGAAGACAAGCAACACATGAATTATATCTGACGCGAAATGCCGGAAAATTTCAACGTTTTTATCCACTTAAGCTCAATATTGTGCATAAATACCAGAAACAGAAAATTTTATGTGGCTAAAAATTTGATCTAGAAAAAATATAGGTATTAAATGTTAATTTTTATTGGATCAATGGCACAAAGCGTCGAAAATTTGATTAATTTCAAGACAGGGGAAGGTCGAAAACTTGTATGCTTCTTGAGCTGAAAATTCTGAAAAAAATTTTAGGGTGTTGAATTAGGAACCTCTGCACATGTGCATGAATTCACATAAAGTTGAATATTTACCAACTTAATTTCTCCCCTCATAGTATCTACATCACTAGAAATCAGAAAAAGTTGGTTAACTTCGTCGACCTGACTTTTTCTGATTTTCAATGATTTAGAACATTTTGAATATTCAGGCATATTTGTATTGGACAGGTTTGAAAGACTGTTTACTATATGTGATCTTTGGAGGTTTGGGGGGTTTACCTCTCAGAAAGATTGTCAATCCCTCAAAAATTTTTTCACCCTACATGATCCGCGATTTTCTCAAAAGAATTCGCAGAAACGGTGCTTTTAAGCGTTTTTAGCTTTCTGCTTGTTCAAAAGTGTCCATGTGCTCATTTTTGACTATTTTGTTCTATTTACTCGATTTTTTTGCATCTTATGGAATATTTAAATATTTCGACTTTCTAGAAAGATAGAGCATCGTCTGAAACGCTGAAAAGTGATGTTTTTGACGCGCACCAGTCGTTTTGAGGTGAAAAATCACTTCAAAAATGTTTCCCATGTTGTGCATGCCTGCTGGCCACTATTTATGTGCTCGATTAAAATGACCGGAAAAATTTTGAACTGTGTACATATATTTATGTATGTCGAACGCAGGAACGGCCCCCATCCTTTGACCCTAAAATTTTTTGGAAAGGTAAGATAATGCAATATAAAAGTCAGTTTCTTATGACCAAGATGCAATTACAAGATTGTCTCTTTTATGACGACTCGAAATTTCATATATGTATAAAGATACTACAGAATCGCTTTAAAGCTAATATTTTGACGCACAAAGATTGAAAAATTGTTTAAAGAAAAAGAATATTGCTTAAAAAGTTGTATATAATTCTCTAGAACATCCGCTTTTCTTCACTGGTTCTATTAGTATTAATTATTATTAATTTCACTTCACCAACGCAGACTTTATGGCTTCAAGATACATCCGACTGCTTATCAGCTGCAATATCAAGCTGCTCAGACATACAAGCAACCGATGAGATCCTTGAATTCCACGAGCTACTCCCCTGCTAAAGTAAAATCCAGTTCGCATTGCATGCAGTGAAGTTCTACTTAATAAAGAATCATGTAGGTAACTCAGATCTATTTATTACACAATTTTCAAGTTTGTATCAAGTTTGTAACCATTTTTGATAGATAGCAGCACTGGGGTTTCGACTCAGTAGAGTGCGACGGACGCTAAAAAACCCCTTAAATGTGAAAAATTGCGGTGATTAACTCGCTCTTGATATTTGTATCGTACGAATAAGTATATATGTATTTAGTACGTTCGTTATGTATTTTTGTGCTGATAAATTCAGCTAAAAATATTTCATTTTTTATTTCAACTTAGAAGTTGGAATTATAAAATAAATTTGGAAACACCATGCATATCTGACATTCAAAGAATTAGGAATGATATTTCTAATTCAAACAATGAAGATACCTAATCGTTTATCTTTTGATCATCTTGATAAATAAAATTATGTACTCATATAATGTTGAAAAGAAGAGGAACGACCGAATTGATGTATCAATGGATGGCCGACCAGAGCTTCACTGCTGGCTGGTACTTCAGATCTCGATTTGTATGCGGACGCATCTAAATATATGTTTTGATTTACTATTTTTAACTTGACTAATGCTCATGCGTGTGCTTACTTTTTTAAACTTTTTGATATATGAGTGTTTCATGTAGTTATGACTGTCTTCCAATGTTCTGTACTTTGCAATTTGGTCTTTTCAATATATATTTTGGAATGTTTAATCAATTTTTTATTTAGGCCTGAAAGACTATTTCGCATTAATTACGGCATTGGCATCAACTAGTTAAATTTCTAGCCGAAATATGTGTCAATGAAGATGTCATAAGTTACGTTCCTCGCTATTTCTGATCGATGTGTTATTTTAACTAAAAACGAAATGCAGCAGTATCCGTTTGTTTGCTTAATTTGCCTTCGTCAGTTTTCAAACTTGTTTATCAAATATACTAATTTGCGTCGGTTTCAGGAAATAAAAGTTTTAATACTATGTGTGTACAGATATTGACTTATGCTTACGCGTTGAGCAATGTATTTTATTGCTCCTTTTTGTAATTTACTTCCAAGATGAATAAGTAGAGTAGATAAGCTTTTCTAACTTAATTCTAGCCAAACTAATGTAAAGATGGTTGCCCAATTATGCTAAAATGATTTATTTTGTGTTTAAATAAGAAAACTAAAAGTCGGACTAATAAGCTGCGCTTCTAAAATCATTTTAGCTCGATTGTCACAAAAATGTGTACAAAATAATAGTAAAAATAATTTGTCTTCATGTCTTCAAAAGTGGAAAGTAGTACGTAGCACTAAAATACTTAGGTTATGGATACTCTAGAGCAGTGTTTTTTATTTGTATTCGGCAAAGATTTTTCCTGATGTACAAAGACTTTTCAGAACCGTCTTTGTACATGTACAAAGATTATGGGAAGACAAAAATTGCGAAAAAGTCTACAATTCGCAAAACTTTTCGACGCTTCGCGCCGTATGAGTAATTGTGTGTTCTATATATCTTTATAATGACAGAAATTGTACTTCAAGAGGAAAAATGTCAAATTTTTCGGCGCTTTCCGCCGTTTTAAGACGATTCTCAGTGATTTTGCCCTTAGAGATCCAGAAATTAGTTAAAATACACTGCCAAAGGTCGAAAAACTCTGTTTTACCACACTAGAATCGCTACTGTACCATATTATAGTGCACAGAAATTTGCATGTATAAAATGTAGAAAGACTTTTAGAGACCATCTTTGTACATGTACAAACGGACCTTGTACAAAAAAACACTGCTCTAGAGTGGATATTTTGGTTTAGCAACTAAGATTTTCGTCCACTGAATTTCGTTTTGTGATCAGTATAAATTCTACATTGTTCGGTCTTAAAGAGTGATTGTCATACTGAGGACGTTTTTTCCTAAAGCAGTTGTTAACACGTGGGCATGGGGGTTGGGGTTATGCACCCCCAGAAGGCAGAATACCCTCAGAATTCAATTTTTGAAATTTTTTCCAGTTTTTTGCAGTTTTTTGATGCCAATGGATAGTGCTCGATGAGAAACGTTGAAAATTGTTATTTTTCCGCCATACTACCATTTTTAAGACTATTTTTTGACCTTTTTAGAAATCTCGCACCCCCAGAATTTAGGTGCTGCCCACCTATGGTTGTACTCCTTTTAATCGTTTTGGCGAAATGTTTTCTAAAAGACGGAAACCATTCCTTAATTAAGTAGGTTATTATGATGTTGAAATTTTTTAGCGTTTTCAATGGTATAGAATTGTCCATTTTAAGGCGACATATTTTTCCTTTTTTGACTGAATCGTACATATTCAGATAAGGAGTCGTATTCGAGGGGCGGAGGCCCTCTTGATTGATAAATGTTTAAAGATGCAAGGAATGATGAAGAAATTGCATTTCTTTGTTAGAAAATCTTAAAATTTCTAGCGCTTCGCTACATATGTGAAGTATTTTCCATGAATTTGCCCGTAGCGCGATCAAAAAAACCGATACTTCCACATCCTATTGAGATAGAGAAATGCTATCGAAAAAATCGAATTTTATGATTTTAAAATGTCGGTAGAGCATGTTAAAAAACGTCCAAAACAATGCTGTTCGCTTACATGGTATATTTTTGAAAGTGTAAATACCATAAAAAAATTTTAAATTTTGGCATTTATTCTGCGTTTTTAACTCAGAAAAGATAAGAAAAACTGCCTCTAAAATCGCAGGCTGCTCATATTTGATTGTGATTGGCTTGAGTCGAGAAAATGATTCGAGGTCTAAATTATACCGACGTAAGTGTCTTGCAATATCACGCATTCCGTTTATAAATCGCGCGTCTTTTACATTTTAGTTGCCTGAATAATTTTATGCTTATCAATTTTCCACAACCAACTATTAAGCATTCATTTAGTCTGGCTAAGTCTGTACTCTTCCTAGCGGCTTGCATGATATTTCTTTCAGTTGCTTTCAAGTTGTCGAAGAGCTACTTTGGAGCAGCGTCTTTGCTCACAAACTCTTCCATTTCGAGTTCATGTAAGGGAATCGCTTTACAGTAAAAATGCACTAGGTATCGGCTTAATTTTTCCAGGTTTGAATTACTATTTAAAAATACAACGCTCCATTGGTCGTTTTATAAGCTTTCTTTGTGTGTGTACCTACTAGGATAATAAGCGTAGATTTTTGCTTGGCAAAGATTTGTCCAGATATAGTACATATAGTACACAGACTTTTGGAACCATCATTGTACATGTACAAAGATTTTCGGGAAACAATAACAGTAAAAAATTTAATTTTGCGGTAAAAATGTGATTAAATTAACTTTGAAAGCTAAAGAGAAATTATAGAATTAAATTAAGTAAAATTGCTTTTTGTAAAGTAAATTTACTCGCTGGATGTTTACGTATGAACGACATGTTAATTTATTTCTAGCTTCAATGACCAGTGACGGAGAAAAGACGAATGAAACGGAAACATTTCCAGCTGGCGTTTTTTCGACAGCTTTTGTAACTGTTCCCAACGTCGAAGTCGCGAAGAAATTATCCAGGTGAGTGCTCAGCTCATACGAACAAAAGCTTTTTCACCTGTTATACAAAACTAAGCATGACATATTTTGTCCCTCGGCTGCTGCGTGCCTTGGAACTTAGGCTGTTATGCTAAATTATCTTTGCGACGCGTTAGCATAATATTGGTTTTTAATTAATTTATTAAAAACTAACATTAGCATGCAAACACATTTCAATGTTAGTTGCTATTGGTAAATTGTTGTATTTTTTATTGTCGAAACACAAAAAATTGGTGTGCACTGCTAAAGGTCGAAAACGCAGCACTAGAATTCAGAGCCTGTTACTGCGCTTATATATTATGTCAAAATGGACAAAAAATGTTGGGTACTGTACATACATGAACAGCATGGGAATTCTTAGGGGGTCACGCCAAAAAATTTCTAAAAAGTGCCTTTTTTGACTAAAAGATGATGGGTACATTTGTTTTTTTAATGTTTCGGACAATGCTCGTTCTTTCTGGAACATAAAAACCGGGAAAAATTCTGAGAAAAATGTTTAAAAATCGGGTAAATTGGTCAAAATATAGTCGAAAAATGTGTATATGGCGCGAAGGTGCCGAAAATTCGAGACTTTTGAGCCAAAAATGGGCTAAAAATGCTCAAAAAGCCACACTTTTTACAACTTTTACAAAAAATCGATAATTCTGGGGGTCGCAGCCATTTTGCGGGGGGGTCAGTTGCCATTCTGGAGGTCAAACCCCACAAACCACCCCACCTAAAGAACACGTATTGCACTGTCTTCCTACATGTGTACAAACGAGCCTTGTTTAAAATGCTGTGTTAAATTACTGTGTTTAAAAATAATGTGCGAACGCTTAGTTTCAATTCACTGCATCTGATTCTATGTGCATTTTGGTAAATCAGATTTAATGATATGCTGTACTCAGAAGCACCATAATAATACATACTAAGTTTCAGTAAAAGGGACGAATCTTTTCACGCACTTTTTTTGAATGTCAGTGAGAGGAACAAATCTTTCCATGCACATTTTAAGCTTGATAATATATGCATTCCGCACGTGTTTTTTCATTTCAGATCATTGGTGACTATGAAATTGGCTGCATGCGTCAATATTATACCTGGTGTACAATCCGTGTAATAGTCTATGCGTAGAAAAATGATGATAAATAAGTATAATTGAAGTAAATTGTAATGTACATAAATAACAATAATGAGAATAACTTATAATATAAGGTTGTTATAACAATAATGATAATTATTATAATTATAATAATTATAATGATTATAATAACTTACATATACATAAGTATAGTATCCATATAATGATTTGTTCCGTATCTTTATATAACGTCGAAAATAAAGTTTGAAAGTCAAAAATATCAAGATTTCAAGTCAAAAATATCAAGATTTCTCGCATCTATAACTGTTTTGTCTTTATAAAGTTCTAGCATTGACTTTTACGAATCAGCCAAAATATTTTAGTCCCTTCTCAATTTCACACTAATTCAGCTATTTAAGGCATTGTTGTCTTGTCCATGCAGTCTAAACTTTATTTGAATGCCATGGGAATAAAGAGAAAGTAGTTTTGAATCAGTTTCGCAATTTCTATTTCGCTGATCATTAGGGAGCTTCAAAATTGTGTTTGATGAAGTATAACAGGATTCTTGACGCTCCGCGTAAATTCAGCGATCTAAACTATACCTATGTATCTGACACCAGAAAAGCAGAAAATCTATATGAAAACGCAAAAAAATCCCAGAATTTTCGATGATTTATGCTGTTTTGATGAATTTTTGTAATTTTTATAGTCACAGGTAAAAACATTTATTCAGTATTCACATAGTGCATAGAATGCATAGGTACTGTATATGTATGTTGTACTGCATTCACATTTACTATGTACAGACTGTACAAAGACTTTCTGGTACCATCTTTGTACATCTACAAACGTACCTTGTACAAAATAAAAAACCAATGTAATGATAGTAAATAATTATGATAAAAGGAAGATAAATACTATGATAAGGCATGATACTATTTGTCATGATTGATCGTCTGTAAAGTGGAGCACAACTGTTTATTTAGGTACGAATGGGAGGGCAAGGTTGAGGAAGAAAGTGAGTTGTTACTCATGATCAAAACCCGAACTAGCAAAGTGCATGAACTTAGTGCATTTGTTCGTGCTAATCATCCGTACAAAGTGGCAGAAGTTATATCACTACCAATAATGAATTAATGATCTTTGCTGTTATAAATCAGACGCTCATTTGTAAATAAAGAAGCTAGAATTCACTTTCTTCTGTACGATACACTCGTTGATGTAAACATACTTGCCTAAACTTTACTAACAGAAGCGGTACATAGAAGCGATTTTTGCTCCTGATAAAATTTTCATAGCAATTATGTACGTGAAGAAACCGAAAATTGGACGGATTTATTTTCTTAAGATGACAATTTTTATAAACTAACTACATAAATCTTATTTAGCCTTAGAGCAAATTTCAAAAGAGGTGTTACATAGACTAGAAAGAGAATTCGGTTTCTATAACATGCAAAAGGAACTCAATTATTGTCCTTAAAGCGCGGAGATCAACCGTAGTATTTTTGTTAACCTTGTTTATATGTGCCTGCAACATGCAACATCTTCTTTTAGACGTTTCACGTTGCTTTGATCGAAGTATAAGAGAAAAGTGTACGGGAACATGTACACAACAGAATGATGTAGAGCTGGAAGAAATAAAGCCTAATATTTATGTTAAGTACAACCTGTTGAAGGCATTTCAAATATGTTTGAGATGAACATTTGTGCTTGGCACGGTTGAAATGAGTAATTGTGTATTCGATATATCTTTATAATGTCAGAAATTGCATTTCCAAAAGGAAAATGTCAAATTTTTCGGCGCTTCGCGCCGTTTTGAAGACGATAATTAGTTATTTTTGCCATCAGAAACCCAGAAATTAGCTAAAATACACTACCAAAGGGAAGAACTCTGTTTTTGCCACACACTAAAATCGCTACTGTACCATCATATTATAGTACCCCAAGATTTGCGTTTACAAAATGTACAAAGACTTTTAGGGACCATCTTTGTATATGTACAAACGGACCTTGTACAAAAAACACTGGTGCTTGGAGGGGTGATAAGTATCATCTCCCGCCGAGGGAGCGCATCGCAAGATCATTTTTCTGGCTTTGCCGATCTGTAACAGCTTCATAAAATGCTCTAAACATAAAAACATATAGGATTAATGAGATACGAGTACAGCTACAACTTACGAATGATTTACTTGTATCATCCATCACTGTTATAGAAATGATTCTTGTTATAGTTTTCTATAATCAAAAGAATTCATGCTTGTCTCTCTCGTAATATGTCAAGATCCGATTAATTAGGTATATGTACGTATAGGTCCATAACCAGGGGACAAGAGTACACTTGCCTCCTTTTACGAAATAAATTTTTATTTTTTCGTAAGGATTCCCCAAGGGATAAAATGGACTTTTCCGAAAAATTGTTAGACAATATTTTCTTCATTACTTTTGGATATAAAGGTTAGTAGTAAGGTCAACATTTTTCCGGCGCTGCACGCAGGTTAGATAGCTTGTTGTTCTGTTTCCTGACTATTATTATCCATATCCTTTTCTAAAGGGAATCTAAGCAGACATGCACATGGAGTTCTTTTTTGCCATAAGGACAAAAGGGGCAAATTTTATATATAAAAAAGGTTAAAAACGGATAAAAATTCGCAAGTGTTCTTGTAAAAGTATATACTTACTTAAAATTTTTGCATAAATTGTCAATTATGGTAGTTTATACTATATTATATTTATTGCCGTTTTGAGATCACCGGCGCTGTGCATCTAGAGTTTTGAATAATTTATTTCTTTTACATGCGTCTTTAGCATTGTGTTGAACAAACAAGTCAGAATAGCACCAGTTCTACATATGACTCATACTTTTGATAAAAGCTTTAAGCCTCTTAAAATGATCGTTGCTTGTGTTATGCTTATTTTGTATGAATTTTCTGTTTATGCATATTTCGGATGGTCATTTTTTATTCATTGTAACAAAGGTGTAAACTTGATTTGGAAATAGCTAACATGTGTTAAATGTGAGAAGAGTGAGAAAAATGATGCTCTGAATTACCTATTGAAATATTTGCTCATAAGTTTTGAATACAATGAGTCTATTTTGGACTTGGTCATGCGAGTTAACCAGATGCAATTAGGATTAGGATTAGGAAAGATAACAGTTTCCTATAAGGAATTCAAAGATGAGATCATTTTCCGCAAAATAATAATTTAAAAAAAAACATATGAAAGTATTATTTACATACTCGTCGTATATGTACCTACTATGATGCACAAGGTCAGGATGGTGAGGGAGGTTTTTGCCAGAAATTGGGGATGGGGGACGACATAGATGCACAAGGTCGGGGTCAGTAGGGGGGGTGAGATCCCAGAAATCTAAAGCAGAAAATTTAGTGTTCACGATTTTTTTTGCTATCAAAACGGCGAAAACGGTCAAAATAGTGTTTAAAACGTTTTTCCTTGGTTATACTGCATTTTGAAAGAATTTTAGTTAATTTCGACGGTATTTTATATGGTTTTCAACACTAAAAATATAAATAAAAATATTTAAATTCATAAATATGAATATAAATATTTAAAAATATTTAAAAAAATACAAACTGATTGACTTTGGGCGCTTTTTTGACTAAAACGCACATAAAAGTGCTAATCCAGCGCCAGAAACATTTTGACCGTATTACACCTTTTGTCCTCAAAAATTATGCAAAAAACGTTCCGTCAGTCCAAAATCGCTGGACAGTACCTGCCTGGCTTGAAGGTAATATACTCCTCATCTCCTATGTGCATCCATTAGGGACGACCAACTTTGAGTGTGGGATCATCTTTTATTCCTCTTAAATGTATGACTTGATTGTATTTTTTACCAATCGAAAAGAAAAAATCAAAACTTTGAAAATTGCTTTTAATTAGCGTAAATAAGCCTTAAAAATGTAGTGCATTTTTCTATTTGGAAATATCTCAAACGTTTTTGTAATAGCCGATTTACATAAGTGTATTTAGTTATTTAGTGCGCGGAAACTTAATCATTTTGTCAAGTAGTTAGCATAGTTAGCAAGCACTGCTGAGGTCAATACTTTAAATTGTTTGTATTTAAAAAAGAAAGCTGTTATGGATGCAAAACATCTGGATATTTTCTCTCTCGTTAATTTCTGGCACTTTCTGTCAGTCTCTTGTACCTTCACGGTTAACTATACAATTTCCTATGTTTTGCCAATGTGTGGACTGTGCTCCTACTCGGTCATATTATTTCAAGATAATGAATGGCAATCCGCCGTATGCAAGGTGGCTCAGTTCAGCTATCGCGATTTGATCGCCTTTCTGAAAAAGAGAAGGTTGCTGCTTGATTAAGTTCACGTTGCTTTTTACGCGTGTAAAACATTGTTATGAAAGATAAGAAAAAAGACCGAAATATAATCAAATCTAAAATTTTAGTCTGTCTCAAGCTGCGTATCGTAAATCTGATCTATCTAGCTATTTGGTGCGCCTATTGAATAACTACAAAAGTAATGCAATCAGCCACTAAGGGAACTAGCGTAAGAATGGAGAAATACTCCTACTTTTTTCTTGATAAGATGAAAAGATCAAAGATCAGATTTTTGAATAAATGTCCAAAGTCATTCCGACTCCAGAGAAGTCAATTCTACTACTGAAATTAAGGTCTAAGAGGGCTAAAATTTTTTATCTTTTTTTCTTATCTCCCACTACTTTAATGTTCAATCATCGTTCTGTATTGTTATAGTCTTGTCTAACTTACACGTTTACAATCCGCTGCACTAAATTTCGAAGCCTGCTTTTATCAATTTTGTCAAGCTAAGCTCGTCTCGATTAAGTTGATGTAGCTCGAAGAATAATGCTGAGAATGATGCGTGTAGTAATGCATTCTGATTTTTTTGGGCAGTGCATGAGTTTTGTGCGGCAAAAAAGTTTGTACTTTAGCAGATTCATTTATTTTTCTTTCTAACGAATAACCGCATTTATTTGTTTTTTCCGATCACTTTTTATAATCTTCTTTGAATTGTGCTCATAACTCGCCTAGTTCAGCGACACAGGCACGTAGGTGGCCGACCTATTTTTCGGGGGACCAACACCAATTTCGGGGGGACTAAGCCCAAAAAGGCCAAAAATAGCACAAAATAACGTTTAAAAAGTCATATTTTCCCGAATTTTGGGGGGTACAGACCCCCATTCCCCCAGAGCTACGTGCCTGCAGCGACAAGGCATTCCTTTTCTAGATTATAAAATTATGATTTGTGCGTTTAATCAAAATATGCTTCCAAGTTTCGATTAATCTCGTTTTCAAATTTGTGTATTGAAATCGCTTTGCTGCGACGTTCTTAATTTTGGTGTCATTTTAGTAAAGATTTCGTTCAACTGGACTGCCTCGTTATTTTCTTAATGAACTTGACTACTGTTCATTGCTGTTCAATTCAGCTTTACATATGCGCATTTAGGGCTTACATTTGTTTGTGAGCGAAATACATGCTTCTTAATTTTAATCTTTGTTCGTGTCACGAGTGTGAACATTTTGACAGCACACAAACTGAATTAATTTTAAGCTTATCGACAGCTGTTTATCAGCAGAAAATCGTAAGGAATAGACTATCTTACTCTCGGATTTTAAATGCATATCTTGAATCATTCTTTCTCGTTCAATTTGGGAGTCAGCTTTTATTCCTGCTTTAAGTAGCATTTTTCTTTTATTTCAATTTTTGAGGGTTGCTGTATCGCTCCATATGTAGCTTGTATTATGCAAATGCCATTTCTACTTACATAGTTGGACGTATACATTGTAAAGATTGAAATTATCGACAGTGAGCATTGTTAAAAAACTAGTCGCATGAAGCGCATATTTCAGTAAAGTATGTGCACAATATATGTACCGGCTAAAAATTTTGGGGGTAGTCGGAATATTTTTTAGGGGAGATAAGTGGCGTTCTATTTTTGGGGTACTGGGGCGACCAACTCTCGGTGGGGGGCAGATCTCTGTTCACATGTACGATATCTACTGATAATGATGCCTTTGTATATTGCTGATTCGTTTATTATACTCTGTGTAGCGAAAGGTGAGCCGACATTAGAGCGCACGACATTAGAGTGCCGACATTAGAGCGCCGACATAAGAGCGCACGATAGTAGAGCGCAGCGACATTAGAGCGCAGCGACATTAGAGCGCAGCGACATTAGAGCGCAGCGACACTAGAAGCGCGACATTAGAGCGCGCGACATAAAGCGCGCGACTTAAGAGCGCGCGACATTAGAGCGCAGCCATAATAGGTGTTTTTCACTCAACTTTACAAAACTTTTATACTAACAGGGCGAAGTTAACTACCTGCGCATGAATATCTCGGTATCAAGTAATGATAAATGCATGCGGTTTCTTTTGTTTTGTAAAGCAATGAACAGACTTTAGAATTTCTTCCTTACTTTCTGGTTGAGTTGTACACTAGGTGAATAAGTGAATGTACGAAACTAGAAATTTTGACTTTTTACTTACCTTTGGAAAAAGGACAGTAACTTTTGAAGCAGTAGGTTTTGTGCAACGCCATTATACCCTATTCACTTATTTTCTTGACACAGATTACGGTATTCATTTCACAATTTTTTGTAACTTGTACGCATTTACTGTAAGTTGTGCAAATCAAGCGTGAGATTTATTGCTGCAGTAAACAATCATAAAACTGCAGTAAATAAACAAAAGATCAGAATTTGTGTAAACTTATCCTGCATTTCTGTGTCAAGAAAACGAGTGAAAGAGTATAGTTCTATTAGAAAGTAGAGCTGTGCCGGGGCCGCCTTTTTTGCCGGGGCCGGGGCCGGGGCCTAGGCCCCGGTGCCGGGGCCGGGGCCGGAGGCCAATAATAGCGTGCTTTACCATGCTCATAGTACGACCCTGCCCTACCCCTTACATGTACCTATGCATATATTCTTGCTTGTAGATATGCACGTCAAGCGTTAATATTTGTTGGGATTACAAGATATAACAGAACATGGGCATCGGGGATCTAGACCCCCCAGAATTCACATTCTCCCCCCCAAAATCCGCTAGACCCCCCAGAAATTGATTTTCAGAATTTTTTCTGTTTTTCTGCGGTTTTGATGCTTATGGATAGCTCTCATTGAGAAACGCGAGAAAACGGTGTTTTTCGCTCTACCATATATTATCAGGCACTTTTTAGCTTTGAAAAATTGTGGACTTCTAGACTTTTTGAGCTGCCCATGTATGGATTTAACCATACGTGGGCAGCAAGAAAATTCTGGGGGGGGGGGTGCAAGATTTTTTTGAAGGTCGAAATATGGCCTTAAAAATGGTGGTATGGCGATAAAAACACCATTTTTCGACGTTTCTCATCAAGCACTATCCATTGGCATCAAAAAATTGCGAAAAAAACGAAAAAAATTTTCAAAAATTGAATTCTGGGGGGGGGTATTTTTTGATTTCTGGGGGGGGGGTATTTTGGTTTCTGGGGGGGTGCATACCCCCACAAACCCCCACGCCCAGGTGTGGATTTAAGTCCTCTGACTTGGATGCGTTTTTCAATGTGCTTTACTTTGCACTTTTTTAGGCTTATTATTCTATTTGTTCTGATAGACGTAGCTGTCTGCTACCAAGCAAGCTGGAAATGCTCGTCTATATGAGTTGCAATTTAAAATATGTCAATTTTGATTATTAACTAGAAATTCGCACCAATCTGACATAGTGAAATAAAGATTTGAATTAGCAAGATCTGTGGTTTGCTTGAAATTGAGTTTGAAGGTAAATCTACCCAGAACATTATCAATTTTCTACATTATAATCAACTCTAACATTGGCCCCGGCCCCGGTGCCGGGGCCGGCCTAGCCCCGGCCCGGGGCCGGGGCCTAGGCCCCGGCGCCGGGGCCGGGGCGGGACCTGGCCCCGGCACAGCTCTATTAGAAAGTGCATGAAAAGCTACAAAATAATGTCCTAAAATGACACCCTAGGTACTACCGTAGTTTTAGAGCTGTATGTGTCAGAACCATACATGCACAGCATGGGAATTCTGGAGGGTGAAAACCTAAAGTGCTTTTTGGGCCCAAAAATGGCCGGTACGCGTTAAAAAACATCGTTTTTTGGCGTTTCTGACGATACTCTATCCTTCTAGAGCATAAAATCATGAAAAAAATTCGAAAAAAGTCGAATAAATTGACCAATATATCGCTTAAAACATGAATATATGGCGCGAAGCGCCGAAAATTTGGCGATTTTGAGCAAATAGATAGCCGAAAACCCTTAAAAGACACTTTTTCTACCAATTTTCAGGTAAGTTTAGGAAACTTTTGAAAAATCGCCAATTCTGGGGGGGGTGAAAAATTTCTTGCGGGGGGGGGGTGAAAAATGATTCTGCGGGGGTGAAACCCCCCCAAACCCCCTAAGATCATGTATGGTCAGAACACAGATCAGTCTACTCCATTGCACAAAAGATGTTTGAATTAACGTCAAAATTTTTTTAAGAAGTAACACCTACAATTTTAAAACTATCATCGCAAGGGGTTGTTTGGGGACACTGTTTTGCAAAGCATTTATCTCACTTACCAGCCACTTCTTAACCAAACAAGAAATTTAACTGATTTTCGTAATGTATGCTAGGTATATTTTAGTACCAATTTTTAGAAACAAAAAGTTCCAAATTTTTTTCGTGGGAAAGGGAAAAGTCTATGTCTGCCTCCATGACGCACCATTGCAACTGCACTTTAATATCGGCGCTCTAATGTCGCGCGCTCTGATGTCGCGCGATCTAATGTCGCGCGCTCTAATGTCGCTGCGCTCTAATGTTGTTGCGCTCTAATGTCGCGCGCTCTAATGTCGGCGCTCTAATGTCGGCTCTCTAATGCCTGCGTGCCGTAGCGAAAAATGACAGTATATGTCTTTAATTCAAAATTTTTACCGAGACATAATCGGACACGCAAGTGGGGGTTAGGGAGGTCTAGTCCGAGAATTGAAAATCTGGAAATTTTCTGGGGAAACGAAGGCCAAAAATGAATGAAAATTGAAAGTTTTACGAAAAAAGTGCTTTAAATTGACCAGAAACTGTAAGAACGTAGTTTTAACGCTAGTATTTAGCGCTTATATCAGTTTTTGAACTGATTTTGACCCAAAAAGCTCTCTTCTTGACCCCTTCCCCAGACCGGCGGGCCATGTAACTGCTCGAAATTCTGAATGTTTTCAATTTTTGGCCAAAAAACGCATGTTTTTTTCAAAAAATTGGGGGGGGGTGGAGAGCACATCTGGGCTTGGGGGGTTTGGGGGGTATGCACCCCCAGAAACCAAAATACCCCCCCCCAGAAATCAAAATACCCCCCAGAATTCAATTTTTGAAAATTTTTACCGCTTTTTTCGCAATTTTTTTGATGCCAATGGATAGTGCTTGATGAGAAACGTCGAAAAATGGTGTTTTTATCACCATACCATCGTTTTTAAGGCTATTTTTTGACCTTCAAAAAAATCTTGCACCCCCCCCCAGAAATTTCTTGCTGCCCACGTATGGTGGAGAGACGTCCCACTTAGGGTGGGGGATCCCCCACCCCCCCTTACTTGGATGGCTCTGTATCTGTACATAAGCAACTGCTTCCTTGTTTTAAGTATGGAATTCTGTTTTGGTGTAACGTCATCTAGTCCATTAAGACCTACTTGATAAATTAAAAATGACTTTTCTGTAGCAGTGACTTACCCTTGATATGGTGGACAAGTCTCAGATTTATGCTGGTGCTTTGGCCTATTGGCAGTCCGTTTCTGCATCGATTGATGGTATGCTAGGCGGATTTCCCAATTTATCGAAAAGAGATTGTCAGGATTCGAGGCGATTTCTGCGACTTCTTATTGACAAAGTCAGTTTAAGGCAGAATAATAGGCATTGTTTGTTCATGGATTTTGAAAGGTGGTATTGGTTTATGCTAGGGTGCGAAGCAAAGCGGATGAAAATGGAATCATTTTACGAATGTGCCTAAAAGTTTGATTACACCCCTTAAGTCAGCACGCTGTGCACTCTTGAATGAGACAATATCGTTAATTTATTAGGTATTTTACTGAACAAGAAAGTATTATCAGTATTTCACATTAATCGTCATTCTGGCGCAAAGAAAAGTTAAAAAGCCTAGTAAATTTTATTACGTATAAAAACGAAAAAGTTGGAAATTTTATTTTATTATTGGTTCGGCTATGTAACTTTGTTCAGCTTCATTGACCATCGAAATTCGTGTAGGTACATACTCGTATTTAAAGCGTAATCACTACATACTTGCCTCAATTTTGTTGATTTAAAATACTTTTGCAAAAAAAACTTGTGATAATTGTTCATTTTGACCCTAATTGAGAAATTGAAGTGGATAGACGTCTAGAAGCATGATTTACTGCCTGATTTCCTGTATGTATAGCATTTGATGCGAAACATCGAAATTTTTAATTGAAATTAGAAGAAAACTATGCAAAAATAGCTGTTTCTGCAGTTAAAGTTGATTTGAAACCTACATGAACAGAAAATGGCGTCCAGGTAGTTTTTTGTACAAGGTCCGTTTGTGCATGTACAAAGATGGTCCCTAAAAGTCTTTGTACATTTTGCACACACAAATTCTTGGGTGCTATGATATAGTACGGTAACGGCTTTAGTGTGGTAGAGTTGTTCGACCTTTAGCAGCGTATTAAAGCTGATTCCAGGGTTAAAGAGGGCGAGAATCATTAAGAATCATCTCAAAACGGCGCGAAGCGCCGAAAAAGTTGACATTTTCCCTTTCGAAATGCGATTTCTGCTATTATAAAGGTATATATGACACACAATTACTCATTTCGGCGCGAAGCGCCGAAAATTCCTGCGAAGTTTAGACCTTTTTTGCGGGTTTTGACTTCCCAAAAATCTTTGTACATGTACAAAGACGGTCCAGAAAAGTCTTTGTACATCGGGAAAAATTTTTGCCGAATACAAAAAACCGTGCTTCCAGATCGCCAAGAAAGTAAATAAATGTCATTAATAGGTATCATCCGGCGCGTAGCGTCGGATAAATTTGAGAAATTATGGTCACTGACGGCCAAAAATCAATGCAAATTGCATATCCATTCTTTATCTCGCCAAATATCTTTGGCCAATGGGGGAGGCGGTTGCCCCCACCCCTGCTAACACGTATTGTTACTAAACGTGCATCTATAAATAACTTAAACCATGCTTTATAGTGCTATTGTGTCACGCCCAAGAGACATGGCTTCAGCTTTAATATAGCGCTAATAGTTGTCACATTATTACTATTTGTCACCTTAAATTTTAATGTTCGATGAGGCCATCAGTTTGTTGCAGAGTTGATTAAAATCTTGAAAATGATCCATTTGCCTCTTTTTAAGCCTACGTAATTTTTCGTTGTTTTTCAATATTTCTGCAATGCAATATGCGTGCATTATATATTTGGACCCGGACCCGGCACCATATTGAAGGCGGGTCCGGGTCCAAGTTTATGGATACAGCCGGGTCCGGGTACGGGTCCGAAAATTTAGGATTGTTGGGTCCGGGTCCAAAATTTAAGCCGGGTACCCTGCTATTCGGGTCCGGGTACCCGGCACAACCTTTCACACGTTCTCTAAGCAACGCAAAAATCGAAGTATATTCTGCGGCCTCTAAAAAAGTGTCTTTTTCAAATAATTTTCAAAGTTTCAGATAAGAGTGTTTAAACGAAATTTATAATGTTTACTTTTTTTAAATTGCTGGCAAGTAGCAACGCTGACTAGCTTCGTATCCTGATTGATAGAAAACTAAGTGATATTGTATTTAAAGTTGTTTTATTTTGTTATGAGCTTTATAGCAAGCAAAGCAGGGGCCGATTGTATTAGTGCACACAATCGTTACAGGCGTGCTAGTGTACCTACATTTAGTATGTTTCAAGTCAACTCACGCGTTTCCCACTGTTTTAAACCAACAATTTCTTCAATTGTCTTGGATGCATCGATTGCTAGTGCCCTACTTTTAATTAGCATGATTTGAGTACATCAGTCAGTAAACATACATTAACATGCCACAATAATGACAGCAGTCCAAGAACGCGGAAAACAATATTGTTCTTAACATCAGCATTATCCTTTTTAAACAAGACAACCTTACATTATTTAAACAGATCAAAGTTTTTCAGCATAAACTTTACGCAAATATCAAGTGTAAGGAACACTAACGCTCAGATTTAGAAGTAAAATAAATTTGTAGTATAAACTACATATCAACAACAAATGAATAGTGCAAACTAACAACTTAACGCAACTACTAGGTGTAGAGAAACAAACTAACAACAACTAAACTAACAGTCAGATTCCCAATTCTGATTTTACGTAGGACATTTTGAAAAAAATCAAGCTTCCGCACGGGTCTAGAACTAAAGTTAATATGTAGTGTAAACTTTACACAACCACAGAGTGTAAAGAAAATTTCAGTCGGATTCGTAATACTGATATTACTCTGATATTATGATCAACATTTATTAAAAAATTTAGTCTATACAATGGCCCGAGGACAAATAAATATCAGATGCAAACCACTTTACACCACTGTTGAGTGCAAACAAACTGGCGTATCACATTTGGTTTCTGGTTCATTTTTAGATTTGAGATTATGTCCAGACTCATAACCCAGAACTTGGCAGAAAAAAACAAGACAGAAACACGTTTAACTCCCCCATTTTTTTGACTTTACATCCCCGAAAAAGCTAAATATTGATGTAAACAAACGCAATTCGCTGTAACGCGTACCCCTTAGTACTTTATTTTTATCCTATTCGACCTCGCCCGACTTCTGAACAGAGAAAGTGGCGAACAAAAAAATGGACAAACACGTATTTTCCACTGTCCACCACATTGTAAACTTTAAAAATCTGAACTTAACGCCCCATTGAGTGTAAATAAATTCGGTTCGGGCCACTTTGTAGCGCTTTGATTGTAGTACGTTTGTATGTGCCAAACTTATGTTCCGCAAAATATTTGGTATGATTTACCAATCAAAATACGAAAAAAACCTGTTTTTTCGGCCATTTAACACCACAGATTTTCAACTTTACACACCCATAAACAACTCAATATTACGTTTTTTGGACGCGGCTTGCTTGACGTGTAGCTCCAGAAGTTACTTTATTTCTATTCTATTCAATTCGTCCCAACTCATAACCGAAAAAGTTGACAGAGAAATCTTGGACAAAATCTCTTTTTTTACTTATCCACTAGAGTGTAAAGTTTAAACCCCTGGTTCTAACTGCATATTGATTGTAGAAAAGTTTGCTGGTAAGCACAACATAGCCCTTGATCCGTAGTACATTTCTGTCAGAAAAAATTTATTAAAACTCATAACCGGAGTTGTTGGCAGACATAAACAAGTCGAAAACTCGACCAAAATGTGTCTTTTCATCCCCAGATTTTCGCACTCTTTACACTCCTATTCGAGAATTAAGGCTAAATTCAAAAAAACAAAAAGGTGTTATCTGCAGAACCTGAATAGATGAATAAGTCAAATGAAGGGCATGGTTTTGCCAAAAGAATTAGAAAAATGAAAAAAGTTAGTATTCAGAAGACTTGAACCCATTATTCTTTTTTTAAATCCACATGCGAGAACGGATACGTCAGCCATTCCACCAACTCAACTCGCAGCCAAGATTTCAGCTTGATTATACTATATTGAAAAATATTCATCATTCTACTAAAATTTAAGAATAGTGCAATTATGATAATAAAAATAATTATTTATTAAAGACGAGTCAAAAACCTCTGAAATAAGAAAAATCTGATCAAATAATATGCAATACGGAGTTATCTATCGGCATTAGAAAAGAGATGTATAATTCAAAGTTCACCTCTTCATACCTCAACAAACACTGGCTGTAGAAAAGTTTAAAGGTCAGATTCGTTATTCTGACCTTAGGGAGAACATTGTTTTTTTTAAATTTATCATCCACGACGCTCTGGGCGGAAAAAATTTTTGTTCCAGACTCTTTACAATAAACCGCCTCTAAATTTGAAAATATTACTTTAAAAAAAATAAAAAAAGGCTCCCCTAGATTTTATAACCGTCTATCTTTTGAAACCAATCAGACTGCATAGAATGTAAAACTGAGTTAGATATGCTTGTGCACATGAAAACAGTAAAAAACCGTCGAATTTACACTCCTGTGTAACAACTAATGAGTGTAAAGAAATTTTAAGACCAGATTCGTAACCTACTAATCAGGGAAAACATTTTTTAAAAATTTGGCCCTCCGCCTATCATTTGAATTTTTGGTATAAACTACTACACACTCACGACTAGCTCGGTATTGAGTGTAAACAAAAAAAGGGTATCTAACTTTTTTTATTATCTACCTTCTAAAAAAACCGCACCTCCCAGGTGTGTGCCGTTGTTGCTGTGAGGGGGACACAAATTCCGTACTCGCTGTGATAAACATAGCAATTTTTAGTCCAAGAAGGCTATAAAGCTGAGTTTAAGGGTTTAAAAAAGGTGTATATTTGCCATAAATGCTCTAAGACGATGGTTTTAAAGCGACACCCTTTTTTCGCTGTAGAATCGTTGTTTAAAAAGCACTTAACTATCTATGAATTTTATATTTTCACCTTCCCTCCCCCGCTCTGGAAGTTTGACCTTGCACACCTATGGCTAGGTACCAGAGTAAGCGTCTTAACTTTGATCGATTAAAAAAATTCTTATTTATAAAATTATATTCTTTCTGCTTGTACAACAATTTGTTTTAGAATTCTGAAAGTCCTCGATTTCGCTTTTGATTCAAATTAAAATAAGGATATTTTATTTTGACATTGCACCTATGGTATGTTCGCATTCATGGGCAGCAGCCGAATTTTGAGGGGTCTGGGTGGTGTAAAACCGGCAAAAATCCGAAAAAAACATAAAAATTCAATTCTTGGGGTCTATCGATTTTTGGGGTCTATCAGATTCTCATTCTCGAGGTGTCTAGATCCACGCTTCCCCCAAAAATTAATAGCTCGGTAGAGAATGTCATTTTTGGCATGCCTTTTAGTACGGCCTAGCAACTAATCGAGCGTTGGATTGTGGTAGTGGCATAGGGCGAGTGACCAAGTATACGCTGCTACCGGTGTTTCAAACAGTAGACATGATAGACTTTTCGCAGAAATTTTTGGACGCTTCTGAAGCCTATTTACGCTCAGAACTAGATGCTAGGGTCGAGAGAAAGATATGTAGCGGTTTACAGGACTTGAAACCAGAACCGCACCGCTATGACGTCATTTGGATGCAGTGGGTTTCTGGACATTTGACCGATCAAGATTTGGTGGATTTTTTAATAAGATGCAAAAAGGCACTGAATTTGGATCGTTCTGACAACAGCAGCAAGGTTAATTTATTTCACTCATTTTCCTTTTCATTCGTCTAGGCACTTAAAAACAAAGTATCTGGAAAATAAATGATAAAAATCAGAAACGTTTATTAAGATATAAATTCGACTAGGTTAATGATTTAGAATAAATTGAGTCACGGAAACTTAAAGGCTCGACACGAGTTGAATCTTAAAGTTGCATATCAATTTTCCGGACCATTTCTTCAAAGAAATGAAGTATTATTGAACATCAACAATTCAGAAGAAACGTTCAATTCAGATGCATATGATGATATCCTGTACATTTAAGCCCTTCGCTCTTTTAAAACGCATAGACTTCAGGATTTTCTTTGAGAGCATGTTAATGCATGCCTCTGCCAAGGAGAAAACTTTCGTTAAAACGGATATTAAGGTCTTCAAACTTAGTATAAATCATTAGATACAGTATCATATTATGATACTTATTGTTTGTATTTATTATTTTTTGTGATTTGTCACAATTAGCTGGGCACCCTGGATGGGAGTGAGAACTTATTATCATTGCTTTTCTGTGAATCATTGTTTTTTGCCTCAGAGCACCTTCTTCTTGGGGCTGCTGATTGACACTTTAGACATTTAATCCATCAGATTTCAGAAGTCAAGTTTATCATTAAATTGTTTTTACGCTATGAAGGCCAGTTATATTGAGCCAGACCGAGGTTGCCGCTTACGTAATTTCAGAGTAAGTAAAACTTAGGGAATTTTAAGGATTTAACTCTGGGCGGAGCATAATTTAAGCAGGGGCGTAGCTGTGGGGGAAAAGTCTCCTCAAAATTTTGGAAGCATGAGTATTTTTTACAAGGGTTCCCCAAAGGAAAAAGTTGAAAATTCAAGATGCGTATCTGTATGTCCGCTAGAATAGATTTCAGCATACTTTCTGAGCTGAAAAGCCCAGAATTTTGGGCGATTTACACGACATTTATTTATATACAACATATTTGTTTAATATAAGTGAAATTAAGTATAATTTATTTAAAATTCTTTACTTCTTCAATGTGTAGATCTCGCTGAGAAAAACTCAAAAATACCATTATTTTCACCAATGCATATGCATGTAGCTGTTCAAATATCCAACTTCAAAATTTTCTTCCCTGAATTCAAAAGATCAGCTACGCTACTGTATTTACCGATTTATGGGGGCTGGGTGGCGGCCGCCGCTCTCTTTCTTGGCCGTATAAAGAGTTGTGACCGATAAGATAATGCTCGCAACGATGCAAAAATTGCATTCGTTTGCCAGAAAATCATCAAATTTTCGGCGCTTGCTTAGCGCAAGTATGTGAAGTATTTTCTATAGTTTTGCCTCAAGCACGATCAAGAATGACACTTTTCATAACCTATTTAGAAAAGAAGATTTTGTTCGAAAAATTTGTTTTATTAGCTTAACGGATAGAGCATGTCAAAAAAACGTCGGAAAATACGGCTTTTATAAGTTATCCCCCACTACGTTTCTAAGTATTAAGGCACTTATCCTAGTCCGCCCTCCCACCTTGGCCGAACCCTGGATAGGGGCTGACTCTGGGCGTAATTATTACTGGTCAGTATATTTTCAGTTTCTCTAAAAAGCTCTTGACTGCCATAGTTGTCCTTCTTTTTATTTAATTATTTTGTCAACGCTCCGCGTCGGACAGTTTTTAAGCTGTATTAATTTAAAATGACAAATTTCTCGAAATAATTCGTAATTCCAGGTTTTAGCAAAACGTATCTTCGGAACATTCAAACAAAGCCACCTTCAACATTTACCCATTTTTTAATTTTGAAGTTGTGTATAACTTCTTAATTGAATCATATGTCACGTCCAACTCCTTTTAGTAGCGTAGTCCTTAAATCAACAATATTTATGATTTAGATTTTATTGTTGAAAGTAAAACTTACAATCAGTTAAGAAGTGACGTAACGAATAGAGTTCGAGAATTTTCGCCGTACAGCCGGACTGGCTGCGTGAATATCGCAGAAAACGGTGAAAATTAGGATGAATGCGAAATAAGCGTTCTTGAGCTTGCAGTAAAATACGGAGACTTTCTAAATAGGGCGTACGGAACTGAGCAATTTAGGCAATTTAATCTCATTTTTATAGCTTTTCGGAGTCACGCGGTCTGGCGAGTCAGGGAATTAAGCTGGAGCTTAAGTCTGGCGGGTTGGAGTAAATCAACTTCGCTTACTTTAGTTTTTTGCTATGTTTTGTATGAGGTCCGCATGTATTTTACGCAAGTTGTTTTGAACTTAGTTGTGTCCTTTTGACCTCTTTTAACCTCCCGCTTCCGCCATACTTTCTATGCCTTTTTTGGTCTCACCGCTTTTTTTGTATCAATTTCACTATAGAGCGTATCATTGCGTTTAAAGGGATTTATTGCATACCTGTGTGCTAAACTTTTCCTATCCCTCAACATGTCGACTACGCTAATTGATACATTATTTTATTGCATTTCTGTTTATTGCTCGGATTTACACTGAGTTTACTCCTGAATTCCCAGCCGCTCTGTCTGACTTTCAAATCGGTTGGGTCAACTTCATTGTTGTGTCGGAAATCTCAGTTTTAATCCGCTTTTTGCCGTCTTCATGTCTGCGATTCGCATATAGTTAACTCATATTACTTTTCACCTTTGTACTTTCTACCGTATCATCTTTCTCCACAATACCATGTCGGCTTCTTTGCGAACGCGATATACATAAAAATACAGTATGCGTATTAAGACTTAAAACGATTTACATTAAAGTTATGGTTTACACTTCTGATTCAGCGCGTTTAATTACGAAATTATATGATTATTAATATTAATTCAACGATTATATACAGAATAAGTCGTTTGCGCTGACACATAGTCCGTTTCGCATAAATCTAAAGATTACCCTTAAAAATATTCCGCGATGGATTACGATAAGTGCATGATTTTATCCATCAGTGCCGCAAAATATTGGCTGACCGTCAAAAAAATCAAAAAATCTCGCGCTCATACGTGGGCAGCAGCGGAATTCTGGGGGGGGCAGATGGGGCGAAATGGCCAAAAACTAGCACCAAAAATTCAATTTGAGGGATTATCGATTTTAGGCGGGTTCAGATTCTTTGGGGGGGGTTAAACTCCCAAAGCCCTCCCCTAAGCCCATGTTTGGTTCCGATACTCTCAACGCGCTTAAATATAATATTTGAATATTTAAGGAAGCGGAAGTGTCAGTCAATAATAACAACGGTATTGGTCTGACGGCCCAGCAAAATGCTAAATTTATTATTTTAAAAGAAAATATAACATCTTCAATCGACGATAAACATTTCGACGAGACGGACAACTCTTGGACAAGATCAGAAGCTTTATTGCAAAAAATATTTGCTATGGCCGGTTTGAGAGTCATTGCACGTCGTAAACAGACTGGCTTCCCAAGTGGCATGTATTCGGTTGTTTCGTTTGCTTTACAATGACTGATTCGGTTCGTGAGCTTTGCATTGTGCTGTTTTAATGGGACATGTTGACTGTAATTACTATTCAATAAACCTGCACATTACTTTCTATCTAATTATGCAAACGAACTTTAGCCAATGGAATTTTTATAGACGTAGAAATCACAGCCTTCTTTCACGAAATTTTGAGCATAGATGACGATTCTTACATCAATAGCTGTTGACCGCGACAAAAAGCTTTTGAGCCCAGAATTCGAATCTTTCAGAAATTGCCAGAGAGGACGTGCTACTTTAAGTATTTTTTGCGATTGTTTAGCTCAGAAGTATAATTTTTTTGGTGCTTTGCTCTCAAGTTTATTAAATTTTAGGAATTTTCCTTTGTTTTATGCTTAAAACGAGGTACTCATCAGAAACGTCGAAAACCGGCGTTTTTAACGCGCACCCATTGTTTCTGAGCCCGGAAAGGCGCATTGGCAGAATTTTTAAGACTGTCCTCTCGTAATCCCCATGCCGTACATGTATGATAACACGCATTTATACTCTGTTTCAAATAAGTTTGGATTTGACTTAGGATTTCATCGACAGTTAGTCCTCAGTTTCGACAATGATGAATCAGCTCAGTGCACTTACCTACCGCAAAAGCTTATTGTCGACGAAAATTGTGAAAGTCATACCCTTTCATTGAACAGACTCGTCATGTAGAACCAAGTGACTTATTAGGCCCATATCCAGGTTTTTTAGGGAAGGAAGACTAAAAATTTCGAAGTCAGATATTTCGAAAACTATGAGATGATTAGAAAAGTTCAAACAAAATCTAAAATTAAAACAAAATCTCGACGAGCTATAATCAATGTCGAAAAAAATCAAAATGCATAAAAAAGTTTCCACTTTGTCTCAAAATATAATAAAATGTATGAAGGTATCATTTAGGCTATCTACACGACACCTAACTGACTTATGATTATGCGTTTTAAGTCCGGCTGAACAATTCCTTGACTTTTGTCTTTATACTAATTTCTCGACTTTTATTTCTTGTCAAATGTAAAGAATAAAAAACGAAATAGTGCAATAGGTTATGTTGTGATTGGTGACGTCTTAGTAAGAATCTTGAAGTCATTGGAATGCATATATTTTCAGACAGCTATAGATTGACTATTGATCATAGATGCACAATATAGCCAATTGGGGGAGGGATCAGCCCGAATTTTTTGGCCAAAATAGCCTCCAAAAGTGATATAAATGCTAGAATAGCGTAAAATTTTCGATTTTCGTCCATTTTTTTGGCCTTCAGCACAACCCCACGTGCATATCTGTTGATAAGTATCGAATCAGCGAGCTCTACATACGCAGAGAAATCAACTAAAAATGCTTCAAACAACACTTTTTCAACGATTTTGTGAAAATCGCGAATTATGGGGTGGTGGGTGAAATCATTTCTAGAGGGCGAAACTGACTGGCTCTTAGCCGTTCAATCGGATTAGGGTTGTTATAGTTAACGATATTAAAACGAAAGATATCGCTAACGACGTGTTTTTGAGCCGTCGTTAACGAAAACGATATTAATTTCGGGATATGTGAAGATGACGTTACTTTTTCTGTACATATATTTGATCCCATTTGGCTATATAAGTTGCTGGGGCGGCTGCTGGCTGAGTGGGAGGGGAGGGTCTACAGACAGGCACAGCCGATCCTTAGGTATTGTCTCTACTACTCTACGAAATGTAATCCTAAGCTGACTTCGATTCAGTATCAACCATACATGTACGGCATGGAAATTCGGGGAGGGGGGTCAAGCCCTAAAATTTCTTAAAAAACGCCTTTTCGGGGCTAAAACACGATGCGTACACGTCAAAAACACCGTTTTTGACGTTTTAGACAATGCTCTTCTTCTTTCTACAACATAACGTAATTTTTGAAAAATTGCAGTTAATTGGAACAGAATATCGTCAAAAAATGTTGTATGGCACGAAAGCGCCGAATTATGAAATCTTTGGGCCAAAAATAGGCTAAAAACGCTTAAAATGGGACACTTTTTACATTTTTTTAGCAACTTTTACAAAAAATCTATTATTCTTGGGGGTCGCAGCCATTTTGCGGAGGGTCAGTTGCCATTCTGGGGGTCAAACCCCTCTTCCTCAAGAAATCACGTCTGATATCAACAAACTTAGAAAGCTTAATTGAAGACAGTGATTGTTGTATTTTAGATTGTTCCGATACCGATCCTTCAGGGAATGCGATTTAAAGGAAGAGATTTTTTTTTGTGAAATACGGTTATTTCGAATCTGAAAATAAAATGCAAAGTGTAAAAAGCTGTTCATTCTACATTATTGTTATTTGGGGGGATTAGCGGTATTTACAGAATTTTCCGTTTTTAATACATATATTTCGAAATAAAATTAAATAAATTAGTTACACAACTATAGGTTCAAAAATAGGTAAAGTATGCACAAAACTTAGCCCTTCACTATGCGAAACAGCGTTTTTCTGGCGTTTTGCGTTGTCTACTTTTATTCAAAACCGCTTTTTGTGCCGCAGCGTTTTTTTCGGAAGAATTTTAAATTTTCGACAATTTTGCGCGAAAAAAATCATAAAAGTTTCCTTGACTCTAGCGAAAAGCTGGCGCGGAGCGCCGGAAAATTCGTTAAACGAAAGCAAAAGAACCCGTAGATAATTGAAACTTTTCGATCTCCTGGATTTAGAGCGTATGACGCGGATCGAAAATTTTGAAAAACTCATGCTTGAACTTAGAAGAAAACTATGCTGAAAAGGATGTTTCTGCCTGAAATCGGCAAAACCTATTTCCTCTGAGCAAAAAATATGTCATCCGAACCGCCAAGAAAAGGAATTAAATGTTATTATTAGGTATTAACCAGCGCGAAGCGCCGAAAAACTGAGGAAATTACGCCCAGAAAAGATTGCAAATTACATGCATACCTTTCGTTATCTCGCAAATCCTTTCTTTGCCGATGGGGGAGGGGTGGTGGCCGCCCCCCTGGAACTCGCCCGGCGAATTTAATTGCGGATTTTTAACAAATTCACAGTAACCACAAAATTCGAAAGTTTTAATACTGACAGTGCTTACGTAAATAGTCAGTGTTTGATATTTCATTTAGATAGCCTGTTATTTCATTTTCATAAAGCTTTTAAGCCGCCTGTGGTCTAATTTATATTGGATTTGAATTCAAGCTTACGTGTAAAAACTACAGGTTTTCAGCTTATGCCACAGCTAGATCAACACATGAGAATAAAACCACTCAGTAAATGACCAATAGGTAAAGATTTAGAAGTATGTACCTATGTACATCAGTTTCAATGGTCTGTTTCAAAATTCTTGAGACTTTTACAGTGAGATGATTCGAAAGTGTTAACAATCCAGCCAATCGGCAAAAAGACGTTTTTTTAACTTACGCCCCTCGTCGAGCTACATGCATAGGTGGGCGCCACAGAAGTTTTGGGGGGAGAATGCAAAATTTTTTTCAAATATCAAAAAATGACCTTAAAGATGGCGGTATGGCGGAAAAAGACCATTTTCAATGTTTCTCATCGAGCACTATCCATTAGCATCAAAAAATTGCGAGAAAAACAAAAAAAATTTCTAAAATTGAATTCTGGGGGAAGGCATTTTGGTTCCTGCGGGGTGCATCCCTCCTACGCCCAGGTATAGCTATATGATTAGTCAGTTCGTCTCCCGCATAGTATTTTGCTCCTAAAGCTTTTGTTTGACATTATTGCTACTCAAATTTCGGTTTCAAGTGACCGTAAACGAAAAAAGTCGCATCGTGCGCAGCTGAGATCGAACTCCATACCTTTCGAGTCAAAGGCAGGCGCCTTAATCACACATGGGCGTGGGGTGGGGGTTTATGGGGGTGCTGGCATTCCCAAAATCTGAAAACACCCCGCTAAAAACGATAACCCCCAGAATCGAATTTTTGGGATTTTTTCTAGATTTGACCCTCCAGAATTTGGCTATTGCCCTTTACGGTCTTGACACCTAGGCCACCAGCGGGAAATGGCCCCATAGCTTCTAAAAATATTCGTCAATTATCCACAATGTGACGGATGGGTGGGTAAGAAAGAAGTCGCTTCTTCTTTCGGGCTTTACGCTGATAGGTTGATTTGTTGATGCTTTTGAATCACCTTACTGTAAAAAATCTCAAGAATTTTGAAACAGACTGTAAGAATAATGATAAAAACATGAAAAATAGGAAGATTGCTAAATATTATTGTAAAAAACGATATTAACATCGTTAACGATATTTTTCGAGGTCGTCGTTTTCGCTAACGGAACATTATTTTTTCTTGAAAAAAATCGTTAGCGGAAGCGGAAACGATATCTTTTTTCAACCGATGATACTACAGTAAACACACACCATAGCCTGATACGACAACACGAATGCACATAGAGTACTGTGATTATCAATAGACGATTGACATCAAATAATTCAAACAACTGCTTTGCAAGAAGGTACAAAATGCTTTGTATGCTAAATTGTTAACAGTTTCATTGAAAGCCAAGGCTTCCAAGCACGTTTGGTCCCCGAGTAGTCCAAGTGGGACGACACTGGTGGAAGGTAGGGCGTACTTATGTATCTACCAGTGATCGGACCGGGGGTACTTTTTGGATCATCGGCCGAGGCCGAGGCGACTCTAGAATCCTTGCCTCTGGCCGAGGCCGAGGTGGTAATGCCGAGGGTCAAGCTCATATACCTATACCCATAAATAGTACTCTTAGAATATTTTGTATGCGCATGAGCTAAGAGAATAATCGTAATATTAAACACTTTATCGAATGTCAAACAATTCATTTTTATTTTCAATAATGGTAGATTAAATGTGTGAAGGATTTATTGAATAAAGTCAGCAGCATGAAAGCATACTTAATTTAACAAGTTGCCGTTGATGAAGACTCAGAAAAAGTTGATGAAAAATATGGCTGAACAAGCACTTAAAAACTTTTATTACTATAAATAAGAAAACAGTGTCGAAGAAATAAACGAACAAACGAAATAAGCTAAGTAAAGACAGAACTGTAGCCATTGTTGGGGCCAACCCGTGACTCCTACTAGGTGTTTCCCCTGGTGGGAGAAGCGTTTCTCCCATCAAAATTTCCCGGAGGGAGGAAAGTTTCTACCAGGAGAAACGTTTCTCCGGTGTGGTTACCTATGCTTATCATGGTTTTACGCCCGTTTCTCCGATTTCTCCGGCTCCGGGTGTGGTTACCTATACTTATCAATGGTTTCGCCGTTTCTCCCGTTTCTCCCAGGCTCCTGGTGTGGTTACCTATGCTTATCATGGTTTCGTTGCCGTTTCTCCCGGACTCCGGGTGTGGTTACCTATGTGTATCCGCGGTTTCGCCGTTTCTCCCGTTTCTCCCAGGCTCCGGGTGTTGTTACTAATGTGATTGTCATGGTCCAGGCTCCGTGTGCGGCTACTCTGTGCTTATCATGCTTTTTCTCTCCTCTCTCCCTATCTTTTTGTAACTGTAGAGAGTTACGCGTAGGCATGAACATTGCCTGAGCAGTTCGCGATAGCCATCACATAGCCAATACTAGTAGCTATCTATGATAGTGTACTGTGGGCTATGCCTTCGTTCTTCCCATTACTTCCCCATATTTTCAAATGGTTAAAAACATTTTAGATACTTGTCCGGTAGCATAGAGTTAAGTGTATGATAATAGTAATTGTTTAATGCATACCGCTTGTGTAATCGAGAATATTCGATCTGAGATAAAAGTGATTCAGTATTACGTTAAATTGATCTTTGCTTTTATTTTACTGTAATGGTCCTTGAGGACAGTGTGCTTAACGTTGTGAAGTTTTAGTCTGGCTGTTGGCTTTTTCATTGGCCAGTCGTACGATTGTATAGTCCGTACGTTTCCGTTTCTTTTTGCTTATTTTCGTTGTCCGGCTATAAGCCGTGAATTCTTCATTCGGGTTTAAAACGACAGAAAACCTACCCATAGTGGTTTTTGGATATACCGAGGGTTAGGTCGGGCCACAATCTCCACGTCGAGGACGTCTACCCGTTCTAGTGGACTGATAGGTAAATTTCGTATGATAAGCTTATTTTATTTGGAAATCATAATTTATTTCTCAACCCAAAAATTGTTCAAAAATATTATCTAATTTTTAAGGATGATTGATCAGCATAGAGCTCGATGTTGTTGTTTTCATAGTTCAGCGTGCTACACGTATTAGGAACCAAAAATATTTCGGATTCTGGCACTGATTGG